>JAGKTI010007541.1:12799-34924 GCA_018397915.1 Birgus latro
TCTCTCTCTCTCTCTCTCTCTCTCTCCCTCATTCACTGTCTGCATCAGTATTTTTGGGGTTATACATTGCAGTGGGTTAGCTGTGGGAAGAGAGTAATGTCATCATATCGTGGCACGGATAAAGCTAAATGATTCACATGCCTCGTTAAGAAAATGTCCTTCAGTTACTTCCATATTCCATTTACAACCTTCATATTAACAGTGGCAGTGATGATAATGGTAGTGATATCTGTTGTAAGAATGATAGGACAGTGCTAGGTGCCCCCCTGCTAGTACGTGCCTACAGTATATATATACACTGAGAGAGAGAGAGAGAGAGAGAGATGGTAGCAGCTGGACAGACATACACACTTGTTGAACTTGACTTTACTGAATAAGCGAAGTTGTACAGAGTCACAAGGGAATGGTGTGCTCTGGGTGGCACCTTAGTAAGACTGAATAATATGCATGGCAATATAAACATGAGGAAGACTGTCCACACCAACAGTCAGTATTTTACGTGGGTGATAGTTTATCAAAGTGATAGCTTATTGACAACAACAGGATGAAACGAAGACACAGTGAAACAATACTATGAAAGAACGACAGTCAAACAATACAATGAAACAACAGCACAGTTGCTACAGCATCGCTCAACATCTTCCCCCACCCCCTACGTTCTCTTCAACCTCCCCCTGGGAAGTAAGAGTCACTCATGAGAACTCCCATCCCAAGCACTGTCTTCTACCATGGTGTTTACTCCTCCTGGAGACAGTTGCAGATGGCAGGGAGAAATGGACTTGCTGATCCACTTGCCCAGGTGACCTGAAGATGTCAGTGACTCCTCTGAGGTATGAGTAGATGTGGGTGCAAGGACAGGCACATGATGGGGTCGCAGGAAGCGACAATTGAGCCAGCACACCCGACCACTGGGGAGTCTGGCTTGATAATCCGTATGGCAGCCAACGCACCACCACAGTCCCGACCTTGCCCCGGCATGACGAAGCTTGATCATGGATGCGGATAGGTCATCCAATCTTGAGAAGAGGCAAGAAACGAGCAGATCTGTTGCAGAAATGTTCCAGTACCTGACTCCATACAGCCTACTTAGCATCACACTCATCCACCACTGCCTGCCACTTGAGAGCAAAGGATCGCAGATGGGCTGGCATTACAGTCTGCAAATGTCGACCCAGGAGGATCTGGGCTGGCGATCTGCCATATGGACGTGGAGTATTATGAGTTTTCATTAAGCCTCGGTCAGAGTCTTCATCATGCAGGTTGCCATTTTCTATAGTCTTCATAATCAAGTGTTTTGATTGCTTAGCATAGGCCTCGACACAAACAGTTACAAAGAAACTGCGCAGAAGTTTGATGATGATATGTGAAGCTGAGTCTCTCCTGTAAGTCCATACGTGTGGCCGCCCTGACAGACGATCAACATATAGTAGATAATCTCTGCTAGCATACAAGCAGAGCTTCAGACACATTCTCAAATGGCTGGGTGGGGGTGAATCACTCATCTGAGGCTCCTTGACTTGAGATGGCAACTGTATCTAGCATGAATCACAAAACTGGACAGTATTCACTATATCACTTGTAATGCCAGGTCACCATAATGCATGGCGGGCATGATGCTTTGTTGCCTCGATATCACGATGTGTATAATGAAGACTGGACTGGACTTATCAACGGGTGGCAAATGAGATGACTACGAGCATCATGAAGAACTAGACCTGGTATAGTACCAGACAGTCCTTTGTCTTCCAAAAGATCCACAAGGTTGCAGGTGCCTTCTTCCTGTCCACGAGGAAACCTGCAAGATTGTTCCCTCCAAGAAAAAATAAACAATATATCAGGACCAAAATTCAAGATCGTTTATTTCCAGGTGCCTGAGGCACACTGCTTTCGAAAGACTGGACATCATACAGACAGATGGAGACAGTTCCAGAGTTGACCTGTTGCATATATGAAGGACTGAGAGTAACGGGTAATTCTTGCATTAGAAACATGGACAGAAAACAGATAAGTTTGTTGCTAGACGATGCTACATTCCAGCTGTAGTGATGGAGGGATGCAAGCAGACAGTTCGGAGGAGCAGTGACCATCGAAGTAGCGATAGAAAAGAGGTAAAGATGCAGCAGTGTGGCTAAGAGACAGAGGTAGAATGCAGCCAGTAAGAAGAGGAATAATCAAATGAAACGCCCTTGACTTCACCAAGGTGAGGAGACCTGTATAAGAGGAGCCTACCCACACGTAAGAGTTGTACTCCACACACGGGCGAATAAGACCTGTGTATATAGTCAACAATTATGCAGGGGTAAAGAAGGCACGGAGTCGGCTTAGCACACCTAATCTCATGGGAGTAGACTTTACAAGAAAGGTAATACTTATGATCTTTCCAAGATAAATCCCGAGAGAATGAAACTCCAGGTATGTTCAAAGATGATACAGTATTGTGTTGGATGTTGTTAAAAATTAGAGGATACTAGTGCAGAAGGTTTAGATGGGTTGAAAGATGTAAGAACTGAGTTTTTGATGCATTAAAAACAAGATAACTTTTACCCCAATCAGAGATATTAGCCAAATCAGACAGTACCATAGCCTCATCTCTTGTTAAAGTAATTGCTGGGATGGATGCTGTGAGAAGAGAATGGAAAGGTGAAGGCTGGAGCCATCAGCATATGAGTGGATGGGGTTAGATGTAAAGCTTAGAAGGTCACTGATGAAAAGAAAGAAGAGAGGTGGCGATATGACAGAGCCCTGAGGAGCATCACTATTGATAGCTTTAGGAGAACAGTGGCCGTCTACAACAGCAGCTATACAGTAGAACGACCAGAATGGAAACCAGGGATGAAGGCACAGATAAAGGAACAGAAACTGTAGGAGGGCAGTTTTGAAATTGATGATTTATTCCAGACTCGATCGAAAGCCTTTGTGATGTCAAGTGCAATGACAAAGCTTTCGCCAAAATCCCGAAAGGATTATGACCAGCAGTCTGAAAAAAAAGATGAGAAGATCGCCAGTGGAGCGTCCCCGGCGGATCCTAGACTGATGTTCAGAAAGGAGGTTGTGATCGGCCAAGTGTGTGTGGGTGTGGGTGTGGGTGTGGGTGTGTGTTTGTTTGTTTGTTTGTTTTAGAGTGGATTCAAAAATTTTCGGAATGCGGGATGTTAAAGCAACTGGGCGATCGTTAGAGGCCTGGGAATGGTCACCCTTCTTTGGGACAGACTGAATGAGAGCAAACTTCCAGCAAGAAGGAAAGGTACAAGCTGACAGACAAAGGCGAAAGAGTTTACCTAGGCAGGGCGCAAGCACAGAAGCACAGTTCTTGAGGACAACAGAGGGGACCCCATCAGGCCCATATGCCGTGTTAGTATTGAGGCCAGTGATGGCAGAACATACATCAGTTGAAGACATTCTTATGTCAGCCATGAGGAAGTCAGAGGGGGGAAGTGGTGGAGGAACAGCACAGGAATCATTTAAGGTCGAATCAGAGAAGAAAGTCTGAGACAAGAGTTCTGCTTTATCGGTAGAGAAAATACCTACAGAGCCATTACAGCAGAAAAGAGGAGGGAATGATGATGAAGTAAAGTTGTTAGAAAAATTTTTGGCAAGATGCCAGATGTGAGAAGAATTTGATTTGGAGTATTCAGAGCATTTAATACGAAAGAGATTATTTTTAGCAGAGCAAAGCACAGGCTTAGCATGATTCTGGGCAGAAATATAAAAGAGAAGAGATTCAGGGATGGGTTAGCTCTGGTACCTTTTGTAGGCCTTCTCCTTGTTGTGGACAGCTTTAGAACAAGTGTGATTAAACCAAGGTTTACAGTAGTCACAGGATAAAGGTATGTATGCTTCCATGCCCGAGATAACTTCCGTAATGTGGAAGGCACAATGAGATGGCTGTCAGCCATGGAAGCAATAATCATTCCAAGGAAAATCAAAGAAGTACAGCCTAATGGCCTCCCAGTCAGCAGTTCAAAAGTGCCACAGCCACCCCTACTTAGGTGGGTCACCGGGCTTACTGGAACGATAGGACAGGTTAGGGTGACAAGGTTGTGATCGGAGGACCCTTATCAAGAGAAAAGATTAAGAGCGTATGCAGAAGGATTAGATGTAGGGAACAGGTCAAGTATGTTACAACTCTTTCCAAGGCGGTCAGGGATACAGGTAAGGTGATGAACAAGATGCTGTGGGTCAATATGGATAGAAAATATGCAGGCTCGTTCTCAAGGAGGATCAACGAAATGAGAGGAGAATCAAAGTTGATGGTGGACATTGAAATCACCTAGAATGGAGATTTCAGAGAAAGGCAAACTTGATAGGATGGGTTCCAACTTTGAGGTAAGATAATCAAAGAATTTTTCATGGTCAGTAGAATTAGGGGTTAAGTACTCAGCACAGATATGTTTAGACTGAGAATGACAGGATGGTCGAAGCCAGAGAGTACAAAATTCAAAAGATTCAAGTTCAGGAACACGAGAGAAAGATATATTATTGCATGCATATACAACAGCCACCTGTGGCTTTGAAGTGATTATAGAGAAAGTAGAAGGATACAGAGAAGGGTTTGCTATCAATTGCGTCAGGCAGTTGAGTCTCGGTGAGGATGAGAAGGTGAGGTTTACAGGAGGAGAGGTGGTGGTCGACAGAGAGAAAATTAGAGGAGAGGCCACGAATGTTGCAGAAATAAATACTGAGTCAGTAAGACAGTGTTTCCAGGGATCTCGCTTGGTCATCACAGGGAGACAGGGAGAGGGGTGGATGGTGGAGCTTTCACACACCCCCCCCCGAGACTCTGAGACTGGCTGTTTAGATGTCATTAATCTTAAATTCTGAATAGGAAGTGTGGTGCGTAACATGCAAGTAGTTTGGTATTGACAGTTAGAGGAACCTGTATTGGAGATCATGATGGCCTACTCTTTGTGTTACTGAAACACTGAAAAAGTTCAGCAAAGGGAGATGATGCTGAAGAGTAGACAATAATTTACATGTCTTGTATAACAGGGCTGCAGAGATGGTCAAAAGGTTGTAGTGACATCCATCGCCATAGCTATCACACAGCTGCGGATATGATGAGTCACCTCTACTCCAGCCTCGAGATCTGATGGCAGTGAGTCCTCCACGGATGGATGGGAGAATGGATCAGTGATAGAATGGTCTTTCTTTTACACTACACTGTTGTGAAGGAGTACTGCTGTGTCTTCTCCTTCAAGCATTGCAAACGAGGATTTCCCACATCATCCAGTGTATTAGGAGTGGACACCAGAGGCTTGTTGTCGATGATAAGGTCAAAGTGCAGTGGTCCTAAAAGGCGTAAGTGACACTTCCACACGGCCCAAACGGATGCAACGAGTTACAGTTCCACCACAGCATATCACATCTGTACATCACTGAGGAAGTGAGAGCCACACTAGATGAGCCTCCATCTCTCGCCATGTTTCTGCAGTAGGGGATAACCAGGACATTTGAGTCTTGATGCATCTGTCTGTAATGTAGTGGGGAGAGCTGACTCAAAATGATCCAAAACTGGAGGTGATGGGAGGACCCGTTTCTTACGTTCAAAAGAAGCTCGGTGATCTGGGTTCCACATGAAGTCATTCTTGGGGCTTAGTAGGGTACACAGTGTGTCAGTGGCTGATCCAATGACTGGATAAAGTCCTCACACTGATCTACTATACCCAGAAAAGCTCGAAAAACAGTTATGTTGGGAGGGCCTGGGAAGTTCTGATATTGCCTTGAAGTTACCAGCATCAGCAGCGACTCCATTGGCCGTGACACTGAACCCACAGAAATCCTCAAACCCACTTGCAAATGTGAACTTGTTGGCATTCATCTTTATCTTGTGTTCTTGACAATTCTCCAAAACTGTTGGTATATGTTGCAGATGTTCTGCATATATTGAGTCTCTCATGAGCACATAATCCACATCCATCACTAGATTCTTAATACAGTACCTCTAAGAGCGATGTCACCCCTCCTGCAGAACTCATCTCCTGTTAAGATGAATCCCATTGGATCATGTAAGAATACCTTCCCAATGGTGTTATAAATGTGGTCAGTAATTGTGTTTCCTCAGCAAGTGGAATCTGCCAGTAGTCGTGTGAGGCATCCCTGGTGGTAAAGAATCTGGACCCAGAGGATACCTCCATGATGGCACTGCATTGTGTCAGGGCCGAATACACAGGTCAAACCACTTGTTTGTTTTACATCGTCAGATCCCCAGTGATGCGAACCCCACCCTTCCACTTGAAGGCAACCATCACAGGACAGCACCACTGAGTGGCATCATCTACATGTTGAATGATTCCCTGCTGTACTATGCTGTCGAGCATCTCCTTGGTGTTAACTTGTCAGGCCAGTGGAATATTACGGGGAGTATGATGGGTGCAAGCTTTGGCATCTGCATGAAGATTAATCTTCATTGGATCGCCAGGCATTGGTTTTAACATAACACCCTTATGGAAATCCTCAGGATCGAAAAATACATCCTTGAATTTTTCTGAAATTTCCTAATGATTCCACTCTATCTGTCAAGCAGTAGAAATAAAATCTGTTAATTGTTGACCACGTACTACAGTAATCTGCCTTGGGTAATTCATAGGGATGGTGCAAAGGGCACGAGCATCACACCAAGAAAGAAGGGCGTCATCAATCTCTTTGAAAACTTTCACACTTACCTCAACAGAAGAGTGCTTCAGGATTAAACTGGCCCTGAGGGAACCAAGAGGCGTCAGTTTTTCGTGGTTGGCCACAACAACTGCTTCATCCTGTGGAAGACTAAGATGAGATTCCTGGATGCCCAATTGCTTAAGCTGTTGTGACCCAACAGCTATTGTCTCGGCACCAGTGTCAGGGGTGA
Source organism: Birgus latro (assembly GCA_018397915.1). Classification (NCBI taxonomy): domain Eukaryota; kingdom Metazoa; phylum Arthropoda; class Malacostraca; order Decapoda; family Coenobitidae; genus Birgus; species Birgus latro. The sequence continues at coordinate 19,644 of JAGKTI010007541.1, forward strand.
GTGCCAAACAGCCATGACTAGACACTGGATTTGAACAGCATAACACTAGAATACGAACTTTTGGTGCCTGCCAATGAGGCTCATTCCCGTGGGTGTCTCCTAATTGGAGGACGTGGTCCATTGGTGTGGTAATTGATTGTCACTGAGTTGTTGAAGGCGGCCAAAATTTTGTGCATATTCCTTCCGCCGCACCTTGCTGAAATGTCCTATAACACCGCAAGCGTTGCACTGTTTCCCTCAGACTGGTCATTGTTTCACAGGCCCTTTGCGTGAGGAGGGGCACCACAACCGTCAATCACATCGCTTCTAGTGTCCCTTTTGCTGTCCTAGGTGTGGCTGACTGTGTGAAAGTTTCCAATGGCCAGTTATTCATTGCTAGGCTTTAGGATTACCTACCAAGTCTGTGTCAGTTTTTTGAGCAGATTCCTCATTGCGGCGCAGATTCACTGCTTCAGACAGTGATGGGGGTGGATCAATGACCAGAATACACTTGCGGGTCTGCTGGTAACATATACCCTAGGTGATGCGAGTCGCTAACCTTGTATCCAAACATTGCTCACATAGTTCTGCTTCATCAGCCAGCTCCCTTAAGGAAACGGAGAACTCATTGAACGACTCACTGTCTTGCTGTTGTCGCTCACCAGTGCACACACGGCGCTGGGCAACATTACACCTCCACTGGAGATGTGTCTTGATCCGCTCCAGTATCTCTACCCAGAGCGTGTCGTGGCCCTCCGACACCTCAATAACGTGAGCTAGAGTAGACCACGAATCAGGCGTGAGGCAGCCAGTTGTGTCTGGAGAGGGAGTTTTTTTCAGCTGGATTAGTCCCTCATAGTCTGACCAAGCAATGCGCCATACCTTAAACTCACGAAGTGAAATATCTGGAGAAAATTTTTGTGGTGGAGGCGTGGGGTTGTCGGGCGTGAGGTGCTGGTGCCTGGAGCAATTTTCCCACCCGGACCCAACCTGTGGAACCACCGACAGGGACATTCTCTGCAATGTCTATTCCATTGCATTTAGCTAAGGTTTCACCACACGTCTGTAAAACCTGCCACAATAATGCTTGTTATTGGCGGCTGTCCTCAGCTACCTGCTCGCGCTGGCGCTTCTCCTCTTCACGTCGAAAATCCTCGGCAACCAGCTGCATTGCCATAACTTTCTGCTGCTGAGTCGCAATGAGTGCAATTTACCTGTCCAGCGCTGGAGAGGTGGTAGGAGCAGCAGATGGGGAAGGAAACTAATTCCCCTCATTTAACTTGCTGGATCGTGTGTTGGGTTTAGGCCCCATGACAGGCAATATTGGAGTGAGCAACCAAGCAATGTACCCCACAAAAGAGCAGCGTTATGAATAGCCTCAGTAACAAGTGTTGGTTCCAGCTCCTCTGCTCTCTGTGCCAAGGTAGAAGCTGGATAAACAGACACACAGAGAGACAGGTAGATACATATAGATGTATAATCCAACTTAGTGAATAAAATAAGTGGTGTAGGAAGGCAAGACTGTGATGTCTTCATTTCTGTTCAGTCATTATATTGATGAGGTATTGAGGTAAAAAATGATGGAGAGAGAAATGAGAACAGCAGTAAATGGTGAAGATCTGAATATAAGCAGATAATGCTCTTCTACTGGTTAACAGTAAACATGAACTTTGCAGGATGAAGCAGAATTTTGTTGATGTCTGTGAGCGTTGTGCGTTGGAAATATATGTAAATAATAGTAAAGTGACGGTTGTTGGGAGAGAAGGTGACTCCCAGTGTGATGACATGGTGAATGGGGAGACTTGAATTGGTGAGAGAGATTAAGAAGCTAGGTGCAGTGATAGAAATGTGTTGGAAAGAAGAGTGGCACAGAGAAGGAAAGTGTTTGGTGTTTTGAAAGCCTTGATGGGAAACAGAGGTTTGGGTATGGGAGCTGCAAGAGGATTGCATGAAGTGTTCGTACCCACACTAACATGGATGCTAGAGATTAGTGTCGCTTGAAAATGAAAAATTAAAGAGTTTGATCAATGGAGACAGAATTCTTGAACAATGTGTGTGGAGAGTGGAAAGCACAAAAATAATGAGATTCATGCAAGATGCGGAGTAAAGAAGTCAGGGCAAGAAAGTTGAGGAGAGCGTGCTTAGTTGGTATGGTCGCATGGAGAGAATGGGTGTGTGTGTGTTTGAAGGTGGGAGGAGGCGTGGTAGGCCAAGAAGGTGGATGAATATGGTAAATGGGAGTGTGAGAAAGAGAGGCAAGAATACTGGCAAGGCTAGCGAAATGACACGGGATCGAGCTGTTGGATGAATTTCGCATGGGTAAGTGTATGACAAGACTTTGGCACCCCTTTTAAACTTGTCAGCTGTAGGATTGACTTTGGTTGATAAGCAATTATGAAGCTGTGTGTGGAGAGGAGGACCCATGTTTCCGGGGCTTGAATGGTGTATGAGTGGGTGTGTGGATCATTTCATCGGACATGTAGGTGATTAGTTCTCCCACAGTCATATCCTTTGCGTGGCATTCTGTACCATACCTCCCTTCATCTCTAGGTCGGAAAAAGAGTTATCACGGATTTTGCGATAGATCATTATAATTATCTAAAAGTTATTATAATCTAATTAAAAACTACTCAGTGTACCTTATGCTCGGTCTGCGTGACATCTAGAAGATTGAGTCCAAATTATCATTGCAGTTTTTCAAATATCATATATATATATATATATATAGAGAGAGAGAGAGAGAGAGAGAGAGAGAGAGAGAGATATTTTAATAATAATATTCCGAACTACATGCAAACGATTATTGACAACAGTAGTTATGTATGTTTTTGCAAACCTGACACCTTTTAGATCGTCATACATGTATACGGTTTCCTTGAAAAAAAAAAAATCCTATCATATATACACTCATATGTTGTATCATTTAGTATAAGTTTGCTGCTTGTATTAATAGGACCGTAAACTTGATATTAAATCATACTCCTTGCATTACCATAAATATTAGTGTGTTTTACTGTTTCCAACCAGTGGTAGGTGGTGGCGACCATCACCCACGTGCCTGTTGTAGTGTTGCTTACTACTTCCTTCCCCTTTATCATTGCCTCTGTGCCTGTCCTCTCTTCCTGCTTCTTCCTTTCCTTCCAGTCACTCTTTTTCACATTAGGCGACTGCACTGAATGAGAAACAAAATGGTCTCCTGTACCTGGGGAAACCATTTACAACTGTGGGTGGTAACCATATAGTCGAGCCTGCTATGGTGCCCCTGTTAAGTGGGGGGACAGACGCATATGCAGTGTCCATCCAGGAACCAAACCTCCACAATATTCCCTCCTTGCTGTGAAGAGGCGCTGTCAGCCGCAACGGAACATCGATTCACTGCTCGGGACGCGTGCTTTTTTCTTTGGACACACATAGTCCTTCAGTCATAATGGCAACATCGGAGCGAGTTCAGTGGGAAACGATTCGGCACATCGATCCTTTGCTCGGGAATAGATGAAACAATTCGGCTAATCAAACCCAAAAAAATCATCAGAAAAGCCGTGTTTGGCATTAAACCAACCTGTACCTGATTAAGTTAGGCCCAACCTAACGTAAACCCACCACAGCACCTAATATTGTTTGGAGGAATGCCGAAGGTGCCACGTTGCCTAGTCTTTTCTTGGGGCACTCTGTCCAACATGGCCAGTATTATGGGATGACCATTTACACCAGGAAAAAAAAAAAAAACGCACAGGACGGCCCTGCAGGTGCTATGGCTGGCCGGCAGCTGATGGACCTGCTCGGCCACACAGATTAGGCTTGATCATCAACAACAGCAGCTATTTCCAACCTATTACACATTCAAATTCTTCCATGATTTGCATACCCTTTATAATTTTAATCTTGTACATAAACACTAATGCTCCACTTGTAAGATTGGCTGAGGCAGATAAACTGTAGCTTGGAATTTACGATACATTGTCTTATTGAGTCTGTGCTAATTTTGAGATCTAGTTCGTTTGTCCATCTCTTCGTTTTCATCTGAAACGTATTTCAGTCTAATATGAACTACATTAATAATACTAATGATTATTATTGTGATGATGATAAGAAGAAGTAGAAGAAAAAGAAGGAGGAGGAGGAGGTGGAGAAAAATAATAATCATCGTCGTTTCGTTTCGTTTCGATTTTGAAGGCTCCAACATGCTTGCATGCGTCGGCCTGGGTCACCTAATGGCGGCTCTCCATGCTGCTTGATCCCTGGCAGCCTCCATGTTCAGTCCCTTAACCCTTAAGTCACACTTAATGACCGCGTCCCATGTCTTTCTCGGTCTACCCCTCCCAACCCCTCTCCCAATATTAACACCTCTCACCCTCTGTACCCAATTATCATCCCCCATCCTCTCCACATGTCCAAACCACCTCAGCCTACCTCTCCTCATCACAACACCAATACACTCCAGTCCCATCTTACCTCTCAACTCTTCGATCGTAAACCCAGCCCCCCCCAGGCCTTGCACGCAGGGACGCACTGCACATCCACCTAATCATTGTCATTTCTGTACGTTTAAACCTGCGAATATCCTCTTCTGTACTAATAATAGATATTGTAGCTGTTGTTGTTATTGTTGTTGTTGTTGTTGATGATGATAGCAGGTAATAATAATAATTACAACAACAACAACGCAGAAGACTGTACCTGTTGGAGAGAGTTGTTGATCTCCATCTGTGAGAATATTACTACACTTACTTTTTCTTGGTAATAGCTCAAAAACCGTTGGTGAAACTGCCACCAAAAAGCATACAGACCTGGTTCAGGACCAGAGGGAACTTCTAGGGCCAAGCAGTGCCGCATTTATATTTTGGTTTCCCCTGTATGGAAGAGCAATTGGAAACTTAAGAAAAGTGGTGTGCCTGAAATATCGCAATATCATGCATAAATGACCTTCAAATATTTTCCGTACAAATGTTTCAAAAGTAATTTTATCACGGGATTTCCTTCCATCTTCATGTACCACTAATAGTTTTGGAGTAAATTTAGGTTGAAAATTCATGATTTTTAGACATTTTTGGACCTGTTACCTTGAAATATAGGTAAAGGTCACTGGAGCTGGGTCATTGTAATAGGGTCATGCTGATGTACATCTTCAATAAGTATAATGAAAACCGGAGACAAAAAATGATGAAATAATAATAATAATGATAATAATAATAGAAAACGGAAATTGCCATTAGCAGTTTCAATAACTCACCACATGACAAGCTATCACTGGATCTGGTGATTTCAATGCAGTGTATATCATAGGCACTTCGAAGTTAAGAGATGGTGTAGTAGGGTCCCGTAGGGGGCGATCTCAGAAACTACTGGCGCAAATGGGCCCATAGTCATTCCAGACCTGCTCCTCGACCTTGGTTATACCCCACAAAAAAACAAAAAAATTTCAAGTCTGTACCTTTAGCGGTTTCTGAGAATCCGCGAAAAGACTACTTATATAGGTTTCTCAGTGTAACAGGAAAGCCAGTACTGAGAACTGGATGATACGGGGTCATATGAGGCTGCCAGCTGGGGAACTCCCATGGCCAAGCATGATGGCTGTAGCTTTGAAACTGAACCAATGCGAGCAATTTACTTTCCCTTAAGAAAGACTAATAAGAACAAGCATAATACTGACAAGAACAATATAACTCACCACTGGTATGGTGGGTTATAATGATAATAATAAAAATAATGATGGAACAAAGATCTCCACCTGTTGTAATAAGTGATCAGTAATTAATTATCATAATAATTATAATTATAATCATAATCATAACGGAAACAAAGATCTCCTATGGTAGTGGATGGAGATCAATAATAGTTGTTGTTGATGATGATGATGATGATGAAGATGATGATAGCAGTATATAATTAACAATAATAATAATAATAATAATAACAATAACAATAATAATTAATATCAGTAGTAATCATAGTAATCCCTATGAATAAACAAATAATAAAAATTATTATTATTATTATTATGTAGTAGGTGGGGCAGCTCACCATCCACTCATTCAATGTAGTGCTGCTCTTGGGTGTCTGCCCTTTCCTCTCCTCCGTCCTTTCCTTCTATCCTCTTCTATCCTTCTTTCCTTCATTCTTTCCTCTTCCTTCTGCCTACGGGTGACTTTACACTCCCTCTTCAGTCTTTCTTGCCTTCATTCTTTCCTCTTCCTTCTGCCTGTGGGTGACTCTACACTGAGTGGCAAGCCAAATGGTTTCCTCTACACCAGGAAACCATTTACTACGCTGGGTGGTAACCATATAACCAAATTATGGCGCCTGGTGGTTTAGTGGGTGATTATGACGCTCCAATCGGATTGAGCCGGTGGAGGTTTATGTCCAAGGAGTGGTTGGGGTTTATTGCTCACATAATGCCGCTCAAGGATGAGTGAGGCTGGTCACTCTCATCTTAAATGTAAGGACCGACTTGCCTAGTCCCTGGCTCCTACGCTCCTCATGGGGCAACGTAGGATTGGATGATGAATGAAATATTATTATTATTATTATTATTATTATTATTATTATTATTATTATTACTATTATTTACTATCATTATTATTATTATTATTATAACAACAACAATAATTATTATTATTATACATTTCCCTGTACAGGCTAAGCCCATACGAGTGGGTGCCTTCAATGTCCTGCCTGGAGGACAACAGCAAACTAGAGAACCAGTACAGCCTCAACAACTCCCTCTGGTTCACGATGGGCAGCCTCTTGCAGCAGGGCACGGAACAGCAGCCGAAGTAAGTCCTCAGTTCTCTGTCTAACTCACTGGGCGCTGTGATGTAGCTCTGTACTTATTCTTTTCTTCCCAAAGTTGTTATAAAGAACTTGGGAGAGACTTCAGATACTCCAGGATATAGATTTAGCATTTAGTAATCCCCTTTTTAGGTGTATATTAAGCTGTATAAAACTTGTCTGGAGATCTGGAGGATACACGGATGAGAGTCTTATCCTTGCATCATTTTCATTCGACTTTCCATAAATTCCCAAATCTGTTTTTCTTCATTACCAAACTTGTTGAAGTCCAGTGCAGTGTAATGATTCCTAGTACAGTTTAAATATGAAGAAATTTCGAAAAGCCTTATTTATTTCCAACACTTCAATAAACGTAAGTCAAATCGCCTCTTGACAGTTTTTTTTTTTTTTTTTAGTATAGTGTAACGATTTCCAATACAGTTTAAATATTAACATGTTTGGAAAAGACTGTATTTTCCAGTACGTAACAAAAGTAAATCTAATTGCCTCCTGACAGCTTCTTTTTTCTTGTATACGTAATCAGTCTTGTTACTCTGCCAATCTCTCGTCTCCCATGTAACTGCACCATCAGCACTGCAGGGCCATTGCCTCTCCTGCTTCTGATGCCGTGGAGTTTGATAATCACTGTGACAAATCAACAGGTCGACACTGATGAATTTATTTAGCCAGAGATCGATGACTGAATTTCACAGTCTATGGAAGGAGAGGCTGATGAAGTGACAGGGATTTAGCAGCCAGTTGTGCATATGCCTACCTCAGTAATATGATGTAACTATGACTGTGAATTCAGATGTGTTGGTTCGTCTCCCTTATCATGAGTTTTACCGCCATCCACATTACCGCAGGCAACAAAAATGTACAATTCAATGCTTCCGCTTCGGCTTTACATATGAAACACTGGATTAGGAGGCTTGAAATACTGGACCGTATGAGAATATCCTTTACTCGAATATTAGACTGTGCTGTGCCACTCCTCAGAGAAAAAGTGTATGTATCAATGTAGATCCCTGTTACTATGAATATCCAGCCACACTAGATGTATGGAACATTATCATTTAGGCTCAGTTTGATCGAGTGTAAATGTTTAATATCCTTTTTACGTTAACTTTGCTTGCCTCAGTTAAATCAATTGAATGGTAATATGACTATTAATATAAACCTGGGTTCTTACAAGGCTGTGATGACCTGTATCTTGTCTAAATGTGGTTTGTCTTTGCAATCATTATTGGGCTGAATACAAGCCTAAATCTAAATGCAGATTCATATCCGAGTGCAAATCCAGATCTAAATGTGAATCATTCTTGGTATGTATTCATCCATGTCAAGGCCATAATGCGGGGGTTCTTCCTCATCAAGGCTAGGATTCTGAATCAGAATCCAGAACTGAATGAAATCGGACCTTGCTTCTTAATCGTGACAGGGCTGTATCGACATGTCTCGTGTCTTGACGTACTTCTTCACTCATCTCAAAAACTCAACCTGATTCTGAAAAAGGACTCACTCACATGTGAACCTGAATTTCAACAGTCTGATTCATAACAGGAAAATATTGGTTTGTATCATGGCAGGGATGTGGTGGGTCTTCAGTCACAACAAAATCCCTTCAATCCCTGCAGTGTTTTCTTGCCCGTATCAGGTTGGGAACGTGGTGGTGCTTTAATCCTATATGATTTTTTCCTTCAGTCAATCGAGCTGCCTCCCATGTTGTAAAACCTACGCCAATTAGACACTTGCATTTTAATCCTAATCTCTGTAGTTACTTTGAGCCGTATCATTGCTGGAATATGGTAGTTTTTTACCTCTATTATGGATCTGAATTTAATTTCGATTATTAATACATTCAAACGGAATCAATATCTGTACCATGAATCATTTAAAATTTCATCTGAATGTAAATCCTAACAGAGAATGTCAGCCCGTATCGTCCTTATTATGTGGTAATCCTTCACACTGATCAAGACCTGTACTGCCACGTTGGCCATCTTCTCTGTGACTCTACTTAACCCATAAAATCACGTGAATTCAAATATGAACCTGAATATAAAAAAGGATTCCTTACAGGGCAGTTTCGACCCGTATAGTGGCTGGCATGTGGTGGTTCTTTACACTCATCATGATCTCCTCATACACTGCAAACCTGGCCGCCTTCCTCACCGTGGAGAGGCTGGAGTCCCCAATCGAATCCGCTGAGGACCTTGCCAAGCAGACCAAGATCAAGTATGGCTCTCTCTATGGCGGGTCTACCTGGAATTTCTTTAGGTGAGAAGGAACACACGACTGTTTCAGATCTTACGGTGAGACTAGGTATTACGTGCATTTCAAAGATGAAGATATACAAAGGACACCCAATTCTGTCTTACTGTATCTCTGTGTATATAAGCAAGTACCGTGGATGATTGATAAGTTCATGGCCTAAGATACAAGGAGATGAGCTACAAAGTTTTCAGTGAATGTGCGTGCGGTTCAGTATGTTGGATGATTACACATAAAGTTCGAAGATGCTAACTTGAGTTGTGTTTCTGTTACACGTAATTAAACCTGGAAAGTCAGTGGCTCCTGATAAAATGGAAAACATCAGCTGTCGTGAAGTGATCTGCTCACTTTCAAGGTTTAATTGGCTATAACAGAAGAACAACTCAAATTAATAACTCAAATGTTCTATGTAGTCATCCAACAAATTGAACTGCACGCACGTTCGCTAAAAACTCTATAGCTCATCTCCTTCTTCCTTAGGTCAAGAACTATCACCCTTAATGGCCTGGTAATCTTCAAGTTAGCCTACATTAGTCAGGTATTAGACACAAATCTGCAATCTTGTGGGCGTAGGAGACTTAACAAGATTTACTTAAGCGATTTAATAGGCATAATGCACCGTGATACTTGCTCGATATTATCTTTGAAATTTTGATACTGTTTGCATCAGTAATATAAGAGATGTTTGATGTGTTAGGGAGACAGCTACAAACAAGCTATGTGCCCTGGGGATGGGCCCTGAAACCTTTGCCCAGAGTCAGACACCTAAAAAGGAAAGAAAAAAATGTCACCTAAGCCATTGAGACTAGGGCACATAAACACAGATGTCTGCTTTGGCTGGAATTAAAATATTGTGTTCAATCACCTAACCCTACATTACTTACCAGTCTTGACCTTCCTTGAGTCGCCTGCCACTCTCTCGTTGTCCTGCCATCCCACAATACGGTTGGTACACCATGAAACTTATGGTGGTACTAAGTGATGATTATAAGTAACTACATATGATAATAATGCAGTAATAATAATTAATAAGTACTCTCTGTTGATATTAGCATTATTTATAATCATTACTACTACTACTACTACTACTGTTGTTATTATTATTATTATTATTATTATTATTATTATTATTATTATTATTATTATTATTATCATCATCATCATCATCATCACCAGCGTCATTATAAAAGCGTAATTCACTAAAGGCCTGCGACAACCACCAAATAGAGGTGGATATATTTTTGCTTTGAAGACCTTGACTTGCGATGCGTGACATTCGTATCAACACCAGCAGCCGCCAGCCTATGAAAAATTATGTTTCCAGATCGAGGCATTAGGATGTTTAAGCTGGAGTAAAGACACACACACACAAAAAAATAGTACAGACAGGCAGACACAACAGAAACTAATACACACCTCTTGCTCGGGCAAAATTATTACTGGACAGCTGGGGATTGAGCGCTAAAACACATTTGTCAGTAAAGACCTTGCCCAACACACAAGAGTTCAAAGTAATCCACAAGTAACTGCAGGTTTTTTGATCATGTGAATCGGCCAGGGCGGCAAGATGGAGTCCCACCCCTAAATGATGGCAATTGCGATAACTTAGTCTTGGCCCTGAAGGTATTATATGGAATTTGCCGTTGTAATATTTAACCTCAATAGCCCGATAACGTTCTGTTTTCTTCTTGCTCACCCTACACGTCCCTGGCGGAATTATATGGCTAAGAGTATATTTATCGGTTAGGACTAAATAGCCACCACCTTCAGTATCCATCTCACTACTACAGATCCCTTGTGTACTGAGCAATATCGCCTGGAACAACAAGAAATAAATAAAAATACTTCGTAGGATTGGAAAAAGTTCATACCAACACTAATAACCCTAATAACATAGATCCTGCTTTCCTCACACTACCCCGGCCAGCACGTCCAAGCTACCTACCTACCAGCGTATGTTCAGCTTCATGGAGTCACAGAACCCCAGCGTCTACACCAGATCCAACGAGGAGGGCGTCAAGAGGGTGCTGAAGGGCGACGGTCAGTACGCCTACATGATGGAGTCCTCTAGCATTGAGTACATTACAGAGAGATACTGTGATCTGACGCAGGTCGGCGGTCCACTCGATTCCAAGAGCTATGGCATCGCACTACCGCCAGGTGAGGGCTTGGGACTCTCTCTCTCTCTCTCTCTCTCTCTCTCTCTCTCTCTCTCTCTCTCTCTCTCTCTCTCTCTCTCTCTCACTAGGAGTGGGAGAGGGTATACCGTGACCTAGTGATGTGGGTATCGTAGAACAGAGATGGATTAAAGGTTACCTGTAATGGCCAATATTCTGTAAACTCACGCACAATATTTAACAGAGAAGCGTATTTTTGCAGTAAGTAATCCTAGCGTCTTGCAGTAAAGATGCATTCTAGTGTGACACAATGTTCGTTTTTCTCTGCTGCATACTTCCAGCCAAGGTTAAGTAGACGTAAAGATGTATTACAATTATCAGGAAATGTCACAAATGGTATTAGGATAATGATAATAGTAGTAGTAGTAGTAGTAGAAGTAGTAGTAGTAGTGGTAGTGGTGGGGGGGGTAGGCTAATAGCCGTAGTAGTAGTAGTAATTACGTTAATAATAATAACAATATAATAACATACCTTTTACAAAATTAATTTCTCGTTTAATCGCCAACAAACCATCGCTAGTAATTCTGTCTATGGTAAGACTTTTATGTTGTGTCGTGGCGGGGTGCAGAGGCAGTCAGGGTGCTCCCAAGGGGTGTGTAGGGCCCGTATTCTCGTCAGTTAAGGAAGCTCCCTAACACCTCTTTCATAGCGATTTATTTTAGCTATGGCCGGTTAATATCATTCTGCAAGTTATGTGTGTAAAAAGGGCGATAGAAGAATTTACATAAAATAGAGGAGGACACTACGGTGAAATAAGCAAAATAAATCGCTTGGGAAAAGTTATTATGGAGCTGCCATACCCAACGAGAATACTGCCCTTGGTGTCTGAGGCAGCCAACCATTTCCCTGCGGATGTATGATTTTCCACTGTATTCTTCTTCCTTACAAATTCAGCCTAGATCTTCCCTGGTGAATGGCTAAAATGTGAAGGCTGCATCTAACCCCCTTCAGCTCAAGAAGTCTCTCAACTGAATAAAATTGTTCTATATTTCCAAGAATTAAATATCCAATACATTCTGGAACTAAAGCATTTGTCAGAGGTCTGGTAGGAGGGGGAGGAAGAAGTTAAGACAAGCATATATCCAGCTTCACCGTGTGGAAATTGTCATGGCGCCTGAGACGTTAACTGGCCCTTTGATGCGGCTTTATTATTTAAATTTGTAAACACTTGCTGTACATTAATTTATCCTCCAACACGCAGGACACTGACCCTGAGGTACAGTCAGCACCAAAGACTTCTGTCGCCCCCCCTGCTTTTCTAAAAGTCCATCGACTTTGAAAATCAGTTTGGTGAATTCGCAGCAACCGACACTGATGACTTCCTGTGACTTTAGTGTCAAAAGCGTCGTTTGCTGCAGGTCCGTCACACTGTTTTAGTTCGCGGATATTTAGCGAGGAGAGGCGACGCGGCTTTTGAAGGCTATGCACTCAAAAGCAATAATCGGTGTCTCCCATGGAAGCCTTTGCCGCTATATGTGGGCGGATGATCAAACAAATCAGTCACATAAACGTATTTCAGACCTTCCCAGCAACAGTTTCCTTCCACCACTAGTAGTTGGCTCTCTCTCTAATACACACGAGATTTTTTGATTGTTTGAGTTGAATTTGAGATTTATAATCCTCTTTTACTGCGCGTGCATTCGTACATCCATATGCTTTAACATAGGTTTAAAATAATATTAAAAATTAAAATCCGAGAACTCAAGCACCGAGCAATCAACGTAAAAGTGTCGCTCGGTATACTTCCGCCAAGCCTTGCACACGGACTGGCCACACAGCCTCCACGACCTTGCTGACACTTCACTGTCCCTTCATACTGTATCTCTGACAAGGGTTTATTCGGAATCTGTCGATGGGTTAAGAAGATACCGCACCCACAAGGACCTTTGACCTAGCTGACCTAACCAGTTCATCACCTCCTCATACTGTATCACGGACAAAACTTTGGTGGAAATCCGTCTAGGGGTTCAGAAGATATCGTGCTCAGAAGGATGAACTAAACCCCCTCTCTCATCCAAGTTCTCGGCGTTTTATAGCTTTGCTCTGAATGTTTCCGTTGTTTGAATGCAACCTCTTCATATCCACTTCAAAGGGGTGAGCAACATTCGAGCTGGAGGCGCACATTACTCTTGTAAATTATAACTAACTGCTCGTCAGTGAAGAAGTTACGGATTCTGTACAATAATCCAAGTTTCAGTGAGGCGATTTAGCAAGTGTTATAATATAGAAGGTCTACCTGAGGGTGCTATTAAACGAAACAACGAGAATTTCAATAGTTTTGGAGATAAAATTGCTGGTTGCATGGAAGGTAATATTGGAATCACGCAGTAACTTTCCATCAGTAAATTGGATGTATTTGTTTATCCTAGCATTGAGACAGTGTTATTTTGTCCACATCCAGTGATCATTGCTTTCAAGTGTACAGTAATTTACATAGTGTCCAGCAGTGGGGGTACAATAGAAGAAATATATAATTAAGTAAGGCGTGTTGGTAAGCTTCTGAGCCCGACGGATATACAGTCCAACAGTAAGAATTATTAATCTCTGAACATGAGGTGCTAGAGTTGTTTCGCGCTGACTTGGCCTTGAATTTCATCCTTTTTCAGCTTATTTCACTTAGCTCAAGGGTAGAACAAGATAATAATACGGTTCTACATTCGTTAATAGCACTTTTTCGTTACAAGCTTCATATTCTAGTGTTAATCTGCTGTTACAACTCAGTATTCAAAATTGTGACAAGGCAAAATTTAGGCCAAGACAGAGGAAAAGGGGTATGGAAACACAGCCCCACATTATGAAAAACAAATCACTGAGGAAGATGTGCTAAAAAGCTTGCTAAGTCAGAGAAAATATTGCCCCACGAAAGGAGAAATTAGTCACTAATTAAAAGGTGCTGTGACGTTTCCTAAGTCAATGGAAATACAGTTCAGTGACCAGCTACACGAACAGTTTTATGATCAGGTCTCTGTCGTAACTGTGGCTCGTTTTCTTCGCAAGACGGACAAGGACAGTGCATATCTTCCTCGTCTCTCTTCCTCCGTAAATAGGTCTTAGTTACGAGGGAAAAATTATCATGTCATTTTGATGTAGCACGAAGGACGCAGATAGGAAAGTTTATCGCCTTCCCGTGTCTCTTGTACGTCCTACAAAACAGTCCTAAGTTACAACAGGAAAATGATCATAACTGTGTATCGTGGCCCAGTGTACCGTGGGACTGAGTATTTCTGTCCCTACACAACAGGGTCGCCATACCGCACCGCCCTCAGTGCTGCGATCCTGAAGCTCCAGGAATCCGGACATCTGAACATGCTGGAGGTGAAGTGGTGGAAGGAGAAGAGAGGAGGGGGCAGGTGCAAGGTAACACATTATACACAGAACAGATGGCAATGAACACACAGGAAAGAGCTACAGATATATTTCTACCGCTTCGGATTATGCAAAACCATGATTTCAGAGAGGTTATAAAAAAGAAGAGGCAGACCAGGTGTACTCTTGCGGTCTCTAATATCGATCCACTTCTTTAACGATAAACAAAGGAAGACTGAACACTAACTTTTGGAACCTACTGATGCGCTCTTCGGAGCCCGACAGACTTTTTGGGATATTGTGTAAAAGTTTCATAACTGATCGTCTTAAGAAAATGGAGTGATATTCCCGACCGCAACTGTACAAAGGTATATGGGCTTTGCTGTTCATCCTGCCTCTCTGATGATGCCCTCTGTGTAGCCAAAAGCGTTACATAAAGAAACAAATCTCTCTTTCTCGTGGCTCTTTATGGGCTCAAACGTCAGAAAAGTTGGCTGTCCTGTGTGCTTCCTTCCATCCATTTTAGCTGCTTTTCACCATGAGTCACCCACACACGGTGCAACTAACACCGCCAGCACCACTCACTGCCGCGCCCAGTGCACCTGCCAGTGCTTTGGGACAGACACGGGCTCTTGGGACTGCAGCAGTGTATATGCCAAATATCTGTTTTCAAATTAATAATATTCTTCTTGTTGCCTGATTTTTCTACATAGCTTCTGGGAAACTTCTCGTAATGAAAGGTTTAATGCACATCGTTCTAAGTCTCACCACCCGAGG
>JAGKTI010007542.1:0-13607 GCA_018397915.1 Birgus latro
TGGTGAACGCAACGCTCACCTGTCGTACACCTTTCCCCGCTCCCCCCGCCCTCCACCACCACCTTTACCTCACCGTCAGCTGGTGTCACTGTCCTCCATTACTGCTGTGTGTGTGTGTGTGTGTGTGTGTGTGTGTGTGTGTGTGTGTGTGTGTGTGTGTGTGTGTGTGTGTGTGTGTGTGTGTGTGTGTGTAACAAACAGAAAGAGGAAACAGTTGGGTTTTACAGCATACAAGCTAAATACTCAAAGCAAAACGAGAAATTACAACAAAAACTGATATCAAAGTGGTCCTGCTAGAGAACCTACTTCAATGAAAAGACAAGTTTTATTATTCAACAGAAAGGTGTGAAGCAGGCAGGTCCAGTCCCCACACAAGACTTTACTCAATATACAGGCAAACACTGACTCTCGTCTGATCAACACTAACTCTCACATGATCGGAAATCACTCTCTTCCAGCAGATGCCAGATTATTTTATTCCAAGATAATCACACGACCTGAGAGTGTTAGTACTGGTGCTAATAATCCTCTCACAGTCTGCACAAGTCAAGAATGTGTCAGCTGAATGGTACTTTAAGTGAAAGAAGCTTCTGTCTGCGAGTTCTGGAAATCACTAAAAAATATACCTTTATGTATATTTATCACTTCTGACTTAAAACAGATCTATATTAATCGTTACGCAAAAGGATGTTAACTCATCAAATCTAATACCAAAAGCTTTTAACCATAATAATTTAAAAAGCCAATAAGTTGTCAAGTACCTCAACTGCATGACGAAGATTCAGAAATATAAAAGATCCGTGTTTTCTCTGAAGCTGCAATAGGGTCAGTGCTTGTGTGTGGACCTATCAAAATACTTGAGACATGTACATGATGTGATGTCTTCAAATAGCCTACAAAATTAATGTTATTCACACATATACATTGGGAAAAGGAGAGGGCAAGCTTTGGAAATAAAGAAAATGGGGGTCAGGAAGCAAGCATTACTTATTAACAAATATACAACAATAGGATAAATACAAGAGCAAAAATACTTTGGTTAATGGCAAAACTTAATTACAGTACAAATTATAAACTATGGGAAATGAGGTTAATGGCAAAAAATCAACATATACGATTAACCAGGAGTATTAACAAAGAGACAATGCAAGATACTGCAAGCAGGGTGTTAGACAGGGTCAACCCTTTCATTAGTAAGCTTGGCCTAGCTGCAAAACAACATCTATTATGTTTAATCCCTTTTATTATGATATCCTCTAGCAAAAATAAAAAAAATAAAAATAAAATAAACAATCATGCTCTAACCCTTTCAGTGTGGTATCCTCCTCTTGTTTATTCTCATTACCTCCTGACAAGGCTCTCATAGGGGACACCTTCTTATGGTGGCACCAATATGGCTGAACAACTACCCTTCCTGGTTATAAAAACGTTCCTCAACTTTCTCCCCATCCCCCGCATGGAAAGGGCAACTTCAGCCAGCAGTTCACTTTGTTTACATCTAGGTAAGTCTCGGGTTGCAGCTACAACAATTTTCCATCCACATGAAGCAAGATCACAACAACAATCATTTTAAATAACTTATGCAAGGGCTCACATAATGAAGGAGTCAGCATTAATCTCTCTTATCCCTTCCACTATGATGGTAATTTTCTTTTTTTTTCTTTTTTTTTTTAAGCTTATATTGGCATTTTCTAGCTTATTCTTACCACTACACCTTGTAAGGAGTAACAGGGACCCAGCTGTTTTCCTTACTCCTACTGCATCTCCTGACAATTATATTCCACTACAGTTCATTCATTTTAACTAAGTGGCTATTTCTGTCCTTAGGCAACTGATTTCACAAAGCTCAATGGCAAAAAGTGACAATACTACAGCTCAGCATTCTTACCATGGAACTTCTTCATGACTAGCATCATATTCTACTGTTCAACAACTGCCACATCTCAACATTCAGGATGGAAAGGTGGCAATTTTACACCTAGTTAAAATGAACAGACTATTGAGAAAGTCGGCTCAAAATGGAAGAATTATTAAATGCAGAAACTGTTCATCTCACACTGAAAGGGTTACAGCATTAAAAATCAAAATCAGTTACATACCATACAGTTGCGTTAAGGCGTGCGCTAGTACTGTCAGCTCTAACGAAAGGGTTGAGGGCAGGGTGAGACTGATTAAGGGTGTGGGGGAACAACACTGAATGCCTCACCACAGACAACACCACACCCTCATTCTCACCACACACACAGTACTGGGCAACTGAGAATATCATCATAATCATCACAATCACCATTATCATCATCATCATCGTCTTTCCTTGCACCTTGCAAGATTGCAAGAGGTGTGATGCTGATAAACTGGAGACAAAAAAATTTAAAAACTATAAATAAAGTTGCTTCTTCACATAAGCATGCCTCCTCTTTAATTTAGAAGCCAAGTGTAGTTAGTTTATACTTAAAATTAACCTGATATTCATATAAGGTTTGACTCTGAGGTGGCCAGATTCTGCAGTCCACTGGGTTCATGTCTAGCTGAGTCAGTGTCACAATACCAAGAGAGGTGAATAAATGTAGTGTCTATCACTGCCAGATGCCTTAATTTTGTAAGCGGTGGCCACAAACAAATCGCCTCCATGTCGCCCTGTCCCCCCGCCTTTTCACTGTCATGCTCCCAGCTCACACACCCCTCTCTGTACAGTGTGTTTGTCTATAATTCACCAGGCGACTAATAGCAATGACCTGTTGGTCCAATCCGAAAAGTATGTGTGGGAAATCCAGAATGAGCATATGATGAAACACAAGCCCAAACAACCCAAATATGGCACTTTCAACCATGGAGTGACCCTCGCCCCCATTGCAAACGTTACATGACTGCACTGAGGATCATCATGCACCTCCCCTTCCTTCTTCCCTTATACCAAGCCCATTTGCTATCACAGTTCATTTTACATGTGTTGTTAGGCTTCCTTATGAATGTTTGGTATTTTTAAAGCCAATTTTAGGAAAGCTATGGCAGGATTATGAGGGCTATTAGCAGTGACACTAAGGGAAGTTAAGACTCAATTCCTTTTTTTCCCAAAGTCTTTATTTCTATAATGCAAACCATGCATAACATGATGCCTGGCTGGACCTAACTCTAACATTGCAGGTGAACACACTGTACATTTACTTTACTTGCCAACCCTCATGAACCAGGTACTTGAGCCACAGGTCACAGAACAACAAAAACTACCATTCTTTAACCCACACAGGTGCAAGGCCTCCACGGTGATGCTTACAGTACGTGGTGAATTTGCTTGCCTCACCAAATATTCATTTGGTATCCTCAGCTACCTCCTTCACCTTCCTCATTTGGTCTTACACACCCTTTCCCAGAAAAATTAGAGTGCTGGACAGCCAGGAGAAAGAGTGCACATCGAGTACAAGCACATGAAACTTACACATTCATAAATTTCCATATTTTTTGTGCTTAACACATGAAACCCACAATAGGAGCAACAGTCTATATATATATAATGTGTTCAAAAATTCTCCAAGGATTAATGAAGACAATACTGTTTTATTATTTAGGCCTACTTTTTTCACATGAAACAGGACTGAACCCAGTATCATGAAATCAGCCATCCACACCCTGACGAGAAAGAAAAAACCTGATATGTAATTGATCTCAGTTGCCATCAGTGCCATGTATGTGTGTGTGTGTGCGTGGGTGGGGTGGTGCCGAGAGCTTTGTTGACACTCCTGCTGGGCCGAACCAGGGAACCAGCAGCATCCTACTCACCGGGTACTGGTCCTGCTGAAACCCGGGCTGCCCTGGGGGGTATGCGGGGCGCTGGTAACCACCCGGTTGTTGGTAGTTGGCCTGGTAGCTGCCCTGGTGGTTGGGGGGTCCCGGCGGGTACCCACGGCCATCGGGAGGAGGGTAGCTAGAGTTGGGGTAGCCGCCCTGGCCGTACCCACCCTGCATACCCTGGTAGTACTGCCCACCCTGGTACCCTTGGTAGCCTGCAGACATATTGAATTGTTCACCATCATCAATGTTAAACAATGTACACAGTTTAAACATTATACACAATGCTCATTGCACAGTACATTATAATTATGTAATGGGCAATATGAAGTACAGTATCTATGATGTTTATAAATAAAATACAGACTGAAATGTGCAAAATAATGGATTTAAAGTGTATATTATATCAATTAGCTGCATGCACAATAATCTGTCAACAATAAACATTACTTGAAACAACAACTGGTGAAACATACCAAGCTTCTATTGAAAGTACAAAAATTTTATGTTGAAAATTAAAACCTTTCAAAGACAAGTGTAATTTAAATTTTTCCATAAATTTAAGCAATTCAACTTAATACTAATGTAACAGAAAGAGATAATTCATTACACAATTTCCAAAATAAAAAGATGATTATTTAAACTGCACTGGTAACTAAATGTACCAAAAAGCCTTCAACAATACTAATGTGTCTGAAGAATGATCAACATATATCTTAAAAATAAAAAAAAATGTGGGAGCTACAAGTCACATTCTCTTTACAAAATGGACAAAATAAATAAAATATAAAACAAATAATTTCTGGAATACGAAAAAAGAAAATACTGTCAAACATTCCAGGCATAAAAAATTTCCAAATTCTAAGAAGAAAAACTGCTTTGAAATTTTGAGAAGGAACGAGTTGTTGTTTCTGTTGTTGGTCGATCCAGGTCTGTCTGACTGAGAAGACCCGTTGACTACAGGTACACAGCTGCCTCTATGGGGTTGTCCCACAAGTTCCCTGTACTGTTGCTGTGTCTGCATCTTAGTGTGGCATGTGCTGTGTAATGCTTTGTTGTGTGTGGTAGGTCCTGTAGCTCTATTTTGTACATGGGGTACATGAGGTCTGTGATTCCACCCAACCCACATCTAAGCTGGTAGCTTAGAAGGGCTGGGTGATGTCCTGATCTAAGACATGCCGAGACATTATCTCCTCCATTATCTCCATTTAAGGACACCTCTGATGGGTGGATGTCAGAAGGGGGGCTTGTATTACAGGGCTTGTATTATGTCACAATCAAGGTGTTAGTGACTGTACATATTCCTTGATAAAACTTTTCATACACTTTATTTCAGTTCTAAAATTTGGAGTCCCAGCAGTTGGTTTGTAAGAGTTTACCCAATAGACCTGGAAAACCCCATCAATCCCCCAAATCCTTCACTATGGTGGTAGCTTTACTATTTTCACCAAGCTTTTTTTTTTTTTTTTTTTTAAATGCAAGGAAGAAGGAACCAAGGGCCATGGGCCCGCATACTGTTCCTTCCAAGAAAAAGTAAAAACAATACAAAAGAGAGCCAAATTCAAGATCCATTCATTTCGAGATGCCTGGACACACTGCGTTTGAAAGATTGGAGATCATAGGAAGCAGGGAGTACAGACAGAGGGAGACAGTTCCAAAGTTGACCAGTTGCATAAATGAAGGACTGGGAGTAACGGTTAACTCTTGCATTAGAGAATTGGACAGAAAAGGGATGAGAGTTTGTTGCTAGACGGGTACTACTAAACTATCTTAATACATAACCTATACTGTATGGTTTATCTCCTATTGTTTATAAAGGTTTCAACATGCTTACATGCATCAGCCTTGGTACCTAATGGCTGCTCTCCACACTGCTTGATCTCTGGCAGCCTCCCTCTTCAGTCCCTTATCCCTGAGGTCACACTCTATGACCTTGTTCCAGGTCTTAGGTCTGCCTCTCACAACCATACCCCCCACGTTCATATACCTCACTTTCTGCACCCAACTGTCAACCTCCATCCTCTCCACATCCCCAAACCATCCACCCCTCCTCATCAAAGCACCAATACACTCCAGTCCCATCACTCCTCTCAAATCTTCCATCTTAAACCCTGCCACCCCAGGCCTTGCATTCATGGACACACTACACATCCAACTGCTCATTTCATTTCTGCACATTTGATCCTACAAGTATCATCTTCCTTTACTGCTCAAGTTTCATTACCATACAGCTTTACACTCCTAACACATGCTGCATACAATGACCCCTTACCTAAGAGTGAGAGCCTATGTCAGGAGAGACAACAGCTCCCTGAACTTCCTCCAACCAGTCCTTACCCCAGCCACAAAGCTAACTTCAGCCCCAACTCCAGCACATAACATGTCCCTCAAATAATAAAACTCTTCTATACACTCAAGAAACTCACCAGCAAGATTAATCCTTCCACACCTGACAATCTCCACAAGCTCTCCCAGACACACCACACGCACGAAATCAGTATCATCGCACAGCCTACTGCTAATACCACTACATCTCTCTCTCTCTCTCTCTCTTTTTTTATGTGTCAGACTCTGGGCATAGGCTTCACAGCTATCAAGGCCCAGCAGTCTTCCTACATACCATACACCTCCACATGTCACCATTTCGGCGCTAACACCCACCATCCCATCCATATTGAATACATGCTAGGGCTGTCTCATACAGGACTGGTGTACGGGTATTAGCAGAGGCATATTTACGACATGTCAGCGGGTCATCTCGTAGATCAGGAAAGTCTGCTTTTAGGAAATTCAAATCCTTAAATTGTTCCCTGCCCCAGCCAGGATTCGAACCTGGGTCCATTAGAACTGCAGGCCGCCTGTCTACCGATTCTTATGCACCCACTTATCACAAATACTGTACATGGAGTTCCCACACCCTTGTGGCAAACCACACATGGCCAATCTCCCTCTTGCTTTGACAGTACCGCCACCACCACTAGCTATCATAACTTTTGTTTTATCCACATTTACTCTTAAACCCTTGTGTCCCATTCCATCTCCCCACTTCCTAAATCTTTCCTCTCCCTCCCTTTCTTTCTCTGCAATCAACACCAAATCATCAGCATACATCTCCCATGAGAGACCATTTCTGAAGCCACGTGAGATAACTTCAAGCAGCATGACAAACAATAA
This sequence comes from Birgus latro, assembly GCA_018397915.1. NCBI lineage: Eukaryota > Metazoa > Arthropoda > Malacostraca > Decapoda > Coenobitidae > Birgus > Birgus latro. The sequence goes on from JAGKTI010007542.1 coordinate 6,961, forward strand.
GGGGCTCAAGACTGACCCCTGATGCACACCAACATCCATGGAAAACTCATCACTCAAATCTCCATTCTCTCTTACCTGGGTGCGAGCACCCACATACATGGCCATAACCACCCTAACCAGTCACTCCTCCATCCCAAGCTTTCTCATTGCCCACTTCATCACCTCCCTAAGGACTTTGTCAAAAGCCTTATCCAAATGAACAAAAACAATGTACAGATTCCTTTTCTTTCCCACATATTTTTCCTGAAGATGACAAACAATGAATATGGCATCAGTGGTCCCTTTGCCTGGCATAAACCCAAACTGAAAAAGGGGAAAAAAGCAACTCTACTGATCCTTCTGAGAGATAAAGGGACGAACAGGAAATGAAGAAATATCCGAGCAAGGAGGGACCATTCTTAACTTGAACAAAGTAATCCTGCAGCAGCTTCAATAATAATACCAATACAAAAGATCCAAGGAATTAGTGTAAATTATTCAAACAGCATCAGTAACTACACAAATAAAGTCTCCTAAAAACAACAGTCCCCATCCCATGGCACTTCGTACAATGGGATGGAAGGGTTAGGGCTGGGTATAATGAAGTAACCCTATAATCGTAACTGACAGGATGGGATAATGTAGTGGATAGGTGTGGTACAGTTCATCAATATAAAGCGGGGTTTGAAAACTGCTGTTGAAAAGTCAGCCTCTTTTACTGCCAAATATTTAACATACCATATTTATCAACCCTTTCCACACACTGAAGACTTTCCTACCTCATTCTCAAGACCACCAGATTATTTTCTTGGTGACTTCCTGAACTGACAAGCTTATACTTGACTGTTACTATTCTCTTCACTACCAGACACATCCCCTTCCATCACCATCATCTTCACCATCCCCATCACCATCATCAATCATCATCAATATCATCATCATACCCTAAACTGACATAAATTATCTAAAGCAGCAAAGAATTCAATATAAAAATGCCATTTCTCTGCTGAACAAATTTTCAGTGCTCCTTTCTTGTGGAAAGCATAAGCAAATATTCATGGGAAAATCAACGTAATTTCACAACTAATGAATGACACCCACACAAAGGCAGCTTAACAATTTCAATTAATTTCAGTGTAAAGTGCTTGAAAGGAGATTTGTCTGCCATTACAGATGTTCATCTTATATAAATGCCAACACTCTTACTATATACTGTATATAAAACTGTGTATACTTTTTATGATCTACCTACAGTAGCTATCAGTCTGTCAATCTAGCTATCATCTAATCCTTTATTAATGCAAAGAGAGCAGTGGGGCCCAGGGCTTGGCTACTTAGTTTGCATTATAAGGCAAGAGTGACCAGTTGCATAAGCATGAGTGGCAAAATGTCAGCATTGAACCTAAACATAATGCCTCACACAAACACACAACTGGTGATTTTGCCTTAAACTTCTGGACTAATTACTGCACCTCATAAATATTCCATCAAACTAAATCACCTGGTGGTAGGTGGTGACAACCATGATCCACTCACTTGATATAGTGCTGCCACTTCTTCCTTCACCTTTATAATTCTTTTTATTTGTCTGTCCCCTCTTCCTATTTCTCCCATCTTTCCTTTCACTTTCTATTACTCTTCTTTCATTTTCAGGTGGCTTTACATTAAGTGACAAGCCTATGGTTTCCTGTAAGCCAGGAAACCATTTACAATGCTGGGTAGTAACCATATAACCAACCCTTACATGTTGCCTATGTGGCAGTGAATGGGTTGGCGGAGAGTTAGTGCCCCTCCCCATGAAACAACTAACTCAAAGACAAATGGCATACTTCAGCCTTCTCACCAAGTCAAAACACTACCTAAAACCTTCCTGACCACTAAAGCAAGGCAAGACAACAGGAATTACAAATTTAAAATCGGAATACAAACCATGCAAAAACAAAACCGAAACATATATACTGTAAAATGAAAATTAAATAGCTAACCAAGTACTGGAACAAAAGAGACGACAAAAATCAGGAACAAAAAAAAGTGCATGACAGAATATTTTAAACTTGGATGTTTCACTGGTTTACTTCTTTGTGTTTCAATTAATAACAGTCATAGCTTTTTGATAAATGTGGCAGTCCAATAATAAGAGTCCGTTGATAAGAATATGTGATACAGTATGTAATAACGGATATCCTGTACCTCTTGTTAAATTACTGGCAGTTAACAATTATTTCTGTTACTGATAAATAAATGTTTTGCAATATTACTCGGAAAAAACAACAAGAGATGACAGCAAATCCTACTTTACCGTACTAAAGGTGTCCAGAACATTTAACACTAGACTGACGACCAACCAATGCTTTATAATTACATGGTTAGGTCAACAAAACCTCTTTAACCTTTCACAGAATCCTTTTTTTGACCATAAGAAGCATCCAAGTAGCAATATACCCCAATGAATGCATTCAGCAAGGCTCGGGAAAGGAGAGGGAGGCAAGGGAGGGAGGGTTGGGGTACTAGCACGGCACATGGGGTCTTACCCGGCCCGCGACTATATGAGTTAGGGCAAGAGCGTGGGTAATCGTCAAAAGGGTTAGACAGGCTCACGTTTTCCCCGTTGCCTATGGGACCTGCGATGACAAGAGCATCTGCCTGTCACAATCTGGCTTCTTTATCTCCTTTACTTTTCTCCCACTAAATGTACTGTTAATGCTAAGTTAACTTTGCTCTTAACATAAATCTTCCAAATTTACCCTGCCATCTCTGACTTCCTTTATTAAAACTGTAAAGTAATTTGAAATAAACGCATGACTAAATGTAACTTATTTTTTAGGGTAAATACACTTAACTTATCCTAGGTATATTCTACTGTTAAATATTAAATCAAGAAAGTTTCTGTGGTCAGCCCATGCCATACAAGACTGATAATTATTTACTTTCTCTATACAAAGTTCATCAATACATCTGATGTACATATAGTTACCTAAAAATATATGAATTACCATTTTCCAATCATCATACCAATCTTAAAATATACAGCAGTTCCAATAATCTTAGAAATTTCAGTCTACAATAATACAGGCTTCTTAAAAGTCCCATGGGCATAGGGACAAGGTGACACAGAGCAAAATAATCATTAAATAAATAACTATCATATGAAGCTTGGGTGTGGATGTTAGCCAAAGCAAAATATATCTAGTCATCCTGTCCTGCTTTAAATTAAAAATTCCACAAAATCAAGTTAATCACAGCTTGTAAACAGAAAAAAATAAGGTCTTTAATGCAGAAGCTGACATGCTATGGGGGAAGCTAGGTGCATTTCAGGGGCAAAATTCAGCCTATGATTCCACTGCATCTACTTCACACTTAGGGTATGTTTGTCATTCTCCTCCCTGATGCATCATATCAAAGAGAATCATCTATGGGTGGAGAAACATACCCAGCCTCTCTCTGATTAGGAATATTAGCCTATCAAAGGGAAGTGCAGTATTTATGGACAAGGAAACATTCCAAGCCTCTCTGAACTTTATATATGTTTACAGAAGGAAGTGGGAAGCAGAAGAGGTCAAATATGAAGCAAACTTTTGTCCCCATCTATGTATATATGACAATCTTAGGTTCTGGGAATGTCATCTGTCACAACACCTGTACTAGATTTGAGACAAGCCTTTCAGTGCAATGAAGCTATTATTATTATTGTTATTATTATCATTATTACTATTAGCATTAGTATTATCATTATATTATGTCTAATCATTATTATCTGGGACGGATTTGGAGGGGCATATGGAACATCTGCCCGCTCAAGTTTCAGCAGACCAACAAACCATTGTAATAAAAGAACAATGTTATCAACCAAAATGTATGATGTATGCAATAAATGTCTTCCTACACTTGCATTTGTCTGTATTACTGCACTCGTATGTTAAACAAGGAAAATAATAATGAATTTTGATTTTTGACTGCCTAACTACATTGTGATGATTCTACTGGGAATCATGTCCCCGCCCTTTTCAAAGTGATGGGTCTGGCCTTAATTATTGCTAGATACGTTTACTCAGTTCTGAAGTACCTGCACAGTACTTACTGAACCATCAGTATCCTCCTTCAACCTGTATTACATCAACTGGCAGCAGGAAAAACATACAAAATTGCATAGTGCTGAACAGTTCCATAAAATTATATCTGTAAGTGCCACATATTTAAAACACTATGTAAATACTGTATGAGCTGCAGCACCCACCAGCTTCCCTTTCCACCCTTTTTTATTAGTTAAACTCAGCTATGAACCCCAGACAAGAATGAAGAATTGCTCTGTTAACGCTGCTTAACCCTGCTCTGTCTTGATGAGCAGACCTGTGCATCTGCGCAGTAGTAAGTAACTACTGTGCAGATGCCCTACAGGTAACAGTACATAAACCATTTGGTGATCTGGCACACTCTTGTGGTTGACAGCATCTCACCAGGGTCAGACCAATCAAACAGTGCAATTCAATCTCCTTTCATCCAATCCACTTCTTATATCAACAGTAATCTATCTGTATAATAGACACCCACAAAACCATTCTTATATCCTCATCATCACTGTTGCAAAAACTGAATTTGAACCCTGAAGCTGCCATCAAAGCCATTTTCCTATATGTACTAATTCCAACACTTGCAAGGTAAAATGAAGCAAGTGTCAAGCTTTTATGTACATCTTCAGACACACATAATAAACTTGGCAATTCTGTTTCATATCATGTTAATTGAGACATTTTAAAACATATTCTAACCAACCCATCACATGTTATTATGAAACCAGATTAAGATAATTACCAACACAAACCTAACATAACCAGGTAGTGTGACATAAGGTTAAGACAATGATGGCGTACAAACCTGCAGTAGCTTGTGATGGTGGTCGCTGTGGCATGTGTCCAGGGTACTCTGATGATGGTGGGTACTGGGGGTAGGGGCCAGGCACCCCCCCAGGGCCGCCCCCAACATGTGGCCCGTTTGAGAAGCCATCCATCGAGCTGCTGTTGGACCCGGCTGCTGGGAACGAGTCCTGAGAGTTGGACGATCCTGGGAGAGGAACGACTGGTTAGCTACACGGACCTTGATCATTGGAAGAGATAACAGCCAATCCTTTATTACCCAATAAGTGATGGCAATAACAGCAACAGCCAAGCTAATATTGCCCCTTCAGGAAGCAATATTTAATAACATTTAAGAATATGTAACTGGCCTATGCTGCATAATGGCACCATACTGATGTATCAGTGGCACATTACTATTTGTATGACTGGCATTCATATACTGCCAGACCACCATATGTACTTCCCACAAGAAGAGTCATCATCTACATCACTACTCTCACCTAATTCTCTTGTTTCTGAAAGAGATACTCCATCCCTCAATGGGACAACACATCCACTTCACTAGTCTCAGTTCATATATATGCTCAATTCTGTCAAGATCTTTTCCTTTACTGGCCATATTCCATTACCACACAGCATTACACTGGATACACACACAAAGCAAAAAGTGTCTCTTTCATATATCCTGTACAGAGTAGGTCCCTTCACTGTCAGTACAAGCAACAGCTCTAGAGCTTCTTCCAAAAACTTCTGATTTTAGCAACTGAGGTAAATGCTGCACCATCCCTCCAATAAATGGCCAAACTCATCTACATACTTCAAGAGCTACATCCCCAACCTGTACCTACTCCAGTCTTGGCTAAACTACATCATCTCTATTGCATATGGCATATTCACACTTCATATTAAACTCACAAACCCTCCATCCTTTGTACCTATTTATAATCAATCTCATAACCCAAATTACAAATGAGACATTTTTACACATTTATATCAACCAGCTCCATGTTGCCCTTATTGTTAGTCACAGTTTCTGTCCTTCTTATACAGTATTCTTTTCATTGTGGCAGGCACGTTTACCCTTCAGAATTAATCAATTCCGATCAAACCTGGACACAATGACCAGCCTGTTACCTAGTTCTGTACACAATGTTTTGGTTGCTAGGCAACTATTTGTTGCCTAACAATGGCTGAAAAACCACTTTTACATACTTTTCACATATTGAGCTGTAGAAGCATTACTAATGGGCATAGAAAGCTCTGATTTTTTTTGTTTTAGCCGTAATCTTGAGGTCATTCCCTATTGGAAGTGCCATCCATTTTTCCACTCTCTCCTCTAGTTTTCAAGTGGCAACCCTGCGAAGAATGGCCTAAGCGTCCCTAGCAGCCTTGTGTAATTGTGGCAAGCACTTCTACCCTTCAGAATTAACCTTGAAACAGTGCTCAGCCTAGGACCTAGTCGTGTCCACAAGGTTTTGGTTGCTAGGCAACTACTCATTGTCTAGCAATGGCTCGCTTAGCCCCCCTGTGGCTGTGGGTCCAGAAATCATCAGGACCCAGTGACCGGCCCCAGCATCATTTTTTCAAAATTTGAAAATCTATTTTTTTTTCCTTACCAAATTGAAGAGAAACATCTGGTGCTCCTGGCAATGCAATTTTTAGCTTCCAAAACCCATCCTATGCTTCAAAATGAAGCAAGAAAAATTTCGCAAAATGACCAGTGAAAACTATGGAGAGGAGTGGAAAAAACATTGCATTAAGAAATATCCCTATTTCTACCCCCCCTTATGGTTTCAATGGTGCTGAAATTGTTTG
>JAGKTI010007542.1:18113-36516 GCA_018397915.1 Birgus latro
GGAGGAATGAAAAAAGTGTTTGGATGTCGTTCACTCAGAATGGATGTAAAGAGAAGGCTGTATGAGGGTGTTGTGGTACCGACTGCATTATATGGGGCTGAAACATGGAATATGGGTGTAGCAGAGAGGAAAAGTTTGAATGTAATGGAGATGAGGTGTCTGAGGAGTATGTGTGGAGTGACGCGTATGGATCGAGTGAGAAATGATGAAGTGCGAAGGAGAACTGGAATTGTTCGGGAGATGGCTGATCGAGTTGAACAGAGGGTGTTGCGATGGTTTGGGCATATGGAGAGAATGGATAATGAGCGATTGGTGAAAAAGATAACTAGATCTGATGTGAGAGGTGTAAGGCTGAGAGGAAGACCACGAATAGGATGGATGGACAGTGTGAAGAGAGCGTTGGATGCGAGAGGGTTGTCTGTTGAGCAAGGAAGAGTGGCTGTGCGTGATAGAAATGAATGGAGAGAAATTGTGAATGAATAAATGATGACGCAGCCCTGAGGGGATATTCTCCTGCATTTTGTCTGATCAGCTGATCAGGTCAGGTGCGGGTAAGGGCTGGATCCATTATGATGTGGCAGGGGTAAACCAGCTTTGCTGTCGGGCCCTGCTGCGGATGTCACTGACTGCACTGCGTAGTTGACCCTTGTGCGGTGTGGTGCGGTGAGGATCTGTCCCTTCTCCCCTTTGGGGCTAAGATGCGAATGAATGTGTATGAGTGGATGAGTAAATTGGTAGTGTGTTGACCTGTCTCGGCTACCTCCCTTTTCTTGGGGGAAGCAGCCTAGGTATATAGATAGATAGACGGATAGTGAATAGTAGCTGTAGTAGTTGCTGCCTGGGTGTGCAGACCCATCAACTGCATGTAATAATTCCCCCAGTAGGGTCATCCCATACAGTGAATAGATGTTTCCTTAGGAAATGTGTGGAGGTTTGGTTCCTGGATGGACGCTGCATTGTCTCTCTCCACCCAGTTAACAGGGGTAGCATAATAGGCTCCACATCACCCCATTATTTGGTTACAAGGTTACCGACCAGCACTGTAAAAGGCTTTCTGGGCTACAGGAAACCATTAGTCTTGTCAATCAGTGTAGTCACCTAAAGAAGAAGTAGGCAGTACTACATCTAACGAGGGGATGATGGCTACCACCACCTACCACTTGTGTATACAGTGTGGTGTTCTAACAACCAACCCACCTCCACAAAGCCACCGCGCTCCCTGACGTGGAGGTAGAGGGCGTACAGGTCGAGTGGGTTCTTGCTGATGGTGGGGCAGGCTGTGATGGGGGTCTTGTTCTCGTCCATAAAGGCCAGCAGTTTGTCCAGCCAGGCACGCCGCTCAGGGGTGTCGGACATCTCGTACAGTCGTGCTAAATTCTCACCCGGCTATGGGAATGGTGGCAAGGGAGAGAGAGATATGCACGGTTAGTGGATGAGCAGCCATGTTGGTGGACATGGCTAAGACAGCTATTTTGTCTGATCTGCAATGAGAGATGCAGAAGTTTTTACCACAGAATTTACTTTGTAGAAAAATCATCCCTAATTACTCTACAGCTGAATAAGACAACTAAGTTCAATCTTGAATAAAAGTTCTACAGTGCTGTCTTTGTTATAAGGTAAAAATTTCAAGTGTTAATTATTCAAAGTCCATAGATGGAGATTTTTCAATTGAGTGAGACTGTGGATGACAACCACCGGAAACATGGCCTGTGTACACATTAGCCTTCATCTGGCATAAAACTTCAGAAGACTAACCAAAGTGTGTGTTAATGACAAAGTTAAATATATACACAACATCTCTGGAATTTTACCACTACCAGGTTTAATATACAACTAAATACTCCAATGGCAGAGATGAGGTGGAGCCGGAGAAAGCAAGAGGCTAGAGTACTGGCCAGGGAAGGAAATTATCTTCATCCTTCTATAAGAAAATGAAGTGAAACAGTAATGGTCACATACACAGACTGCTGTACTTGGGTTGCAGGCCATGAACATAGGAAAGAGCGAAATTTTGGTGTCCAGTCAACCATAGCATTAAAAAAAAAAAAAAAATTGGAATCCTGTCAAGTATATTATCAAATGTTAAAATGCACTACAAGATGCAGGCAATAACTATTCAACAATATAAACACATTATCAAAACAAATCTCACTTCTTTATTAGCTGTATACTGCATCCATATTATCTCTTGATATTATAAAAACAATCTAATCATAAGGGCAACAAAGAGCTATTTCCTCTCTTACAGGAAACTTTGCAGGAGCTCTTCCTCCTTATTTTGCATATTACTCCTTGAAAACAACTTTTATGTTAACTATATGTCTGACACTGATGCAGGTTGCATCAGCAAAAGAATAGTAATAGCAGTTGCAACCCCAGGCTCATCTGAATGTGAACCCAGTGGGCTGCAGGTTGAAGATGCCCTGTTCCTGCAGTCCTTTCCTCCCTTCATGGGGATAAGGAGAACCTGAAGGAGGGAGCTGAGGGATGTTTGTATAACCAAGCAGCAGAGCCAACCAGTTATATCAGTGCCACCACAAGAAGGCATCCCTTTTCACCACCATGCTGCTAAAGGCGTAATATGCAAAAAACATCACTAATAAACGGGGCCCTGCGATAGCAAAATTGACAGGAATTCAGCGAAAATCATTTCACAGCCCAAACAACAGAATGCATCAGTCTGTGACGATGGCCATGTGTTTGTGTTCCTCTCTACAGGACTAATATTGGTCTATACTCTTTTTACTTTAACTTGGCCTAAAATTGTCATCTCTCCATCTTGAATACTGACTTGTAGCAAGTGAGTAACACTGGAATATGATGCCAGTCACAAAACATTGCAATGCAAAGTATGTAGAATCACAGCACAGTCTTACGGAGCAACATGAAATAAACTACAAAAGGGTAATTATCTGGGCCAAGTTAATGTAAAAGCACTATAGGAGCTGAAAAGGAAGAAAGGCATTAAAGGAGCATCACTACGACTGGTTAGCACATCTCAGAAGCAAATGGCGAAAAAATAAAAATGAGAAGAACGGGTGTGTGGAAGCCAGACTGCTAGAGTTGCCATTCAGTAAGAAGAAAAATAAACAAACAGAACTTCTTGTCAGCAGGTCTGGCCACATCGCAAGTACGTGGGATTCAATTTATATGTTAAATAATAATAATAATAAAAACAGCATCAGCATCAATACTTTTCATCTATATCAAATCAGTAATACTGGATACTGTAATTTATCATATGCATGGAACACCTACAGAAAAAAACTTCATTGACACACTGAACACAATTATATCAATGGTTTCAAAAGGGATATTGTATTATGAATGTGGTCTGTCAACTTCTATCATTATCAAAAGGTAATTACTAGCTGTGGGGACAAAAAATAAATAAATAAAAAATAACAAGTGTATTACCAAGCACGTAAATGTCTCTATGAGTACATACGTTACAGCACAAATCTACAAAAACATATCATACGCTACTGCTGAAAACATTACACCCTGATGGACTGAGGTCAAAAATACTCATTCCCTCAAAACTGAACACTGAATGGCTCAAAGAAACAGCAAATGAACCCAACATGACTTGCATTCCGGAAAATTAGGACTAAATTCTAGGCAAGACTCGTGTTAAGGCTACACTACGAAGCCTGGGCAGCACAGTTCAAGACAGGCCAAGCATTGTCCAGCCCGGAGGTGACAGAAGCAGAGCATGGGGGTCACTATACAAACCAACATTAGTGATTCCCACGACAGTTATGTCCAGAAAGTCAAATGCCCCAAGGAATGAGTCTCTACAGGAACAGTATTCATTTCTGTCACCCTAGAAAACCTGTAACAGAGGTGACAGAAGTGGGGAGCATGGGATTTACAACAGCGACCCCCAGGCCACAGTACTGTTCAAAAAGTCAAAGTGCCCCAATGGATGGCTCTCTACAGGTAGGGCATTCATTTTTGTCACTCCAGAAAACTTTTTATAACATAACTCTGTTGCTAAGATCAACAAATTCCCTCTCGTCTCATCACAAAGCATAATACTAGTACTAAACAACAACAAGCTTACCATAAGTCTTAAAGATGCCAATATCCATAAAACAAGATCAGCAGCAAATGGCAAAATATTTTTAAGGATCATTATGCTTTGTGGCGAGGGTTTGAAGCAGCATACTAAGAGGTCATAACTACAGAAGCAGCCGTATTCAGAACAACTAGACAAGCTCATTCGTTACCCCTAAATGTTGCAGTTGTTCACTACTGACCTGGTGCCTCAGACTCCATCCTCACACTCAACTCCTGCCTACATTAATATCCCAAGTTCCATCGTCACGCTGGTACAATTAATGGGTTGTGAATTCTACCACTACCAACTGCATTCTATCAGTTGTTGTTGATATGGAAGGACCTACACACTCGAGTCGATTTACTGTGAAGACAACAGTTTTGATCTAACTTGAACCCTCTTCTGGTTATAATTTCTTCAAGTACCATTAATATTTGCAGTTAGTTAAAATAACAAAGGTACAAGTATTTCTCACTTACAGTCTCCAATGCGTGCTACAAAAAAATATTTCTATACCCTATTCCCTACTTATCAGTGGAAAACTGAGTTACAATGATAATAATCATTGTCATACATTTACCTCTGACTTAAGACCAAAGGTTGTATGTAAACAAACATCATATCTGAGTTCTAAGTAATTTCATGATGAATCATGAACAATTTCAAGTGAAAAATAAATAGCAATTCACAAAGAACTTACTGATGAAATAACATATAGTAAGAAAAACTAGCACCTAGTATTCTGCTGACAATTTGCCCTTGACAGAACAGCTTCAAATTTGAAGAGAGCTTCAAAGCACACCCATGTGAAGCAATGACCTGGGATAATAATGAAGCATAGAGATGAGCGAGAGCATCCGGTAACCTCTTCATTATCATGCCATCTTTAGTAACTACATTTTCTTTTTTTTACCTCTAGAAGATTTTTATTCAACTGTGACAAGGCTTCTTCCACTGAAAGGAGGCTATAACTAACACCTTGTGTTTAAAAAGTCTCTCCTTGGATGAATGATTACAAAAATAAACTAAAAAACACAGCACATCATTATAATACAGGGCTCAGTTAACCACATCACTACAATAATGTACTGTTCAGTTTATTTATGCTAATCTCAAACAATTCCATTCAAGTTTGGGTACACTTTTCAAACTGAAAGAGTTATTTATCAATTTCATTAACCTCTACAGTCCAAGCGATCTTTTTAACCCTCAATAAATCCATCTGGAGGTAACAAGAATAAAGTGAAGGGGGAAAAAATCTCATGACTGTAATATCGTCTTGCTATCTCCAGGTGTTATTCAGCTTCAAGGAGTTTTTTCCAACTAGATGTGTTAGGTAGAGCCTCTAGTAACCCCTTCATCACTCAGGAGTTCTCTTTATCTGAAATAAACCATCTGGCTGTAGCAAGGATGAAACGTAAAGTGGGTAATCATACAGAAGAGGTTAGCCATCATCCTAGCTACAATCTACAGCTGCCATGCTCTTGCTCTACATGCGCTCCTCCTACGCAAGCCAACACCTCTTGGATGCATCGTGCCATCCCTCTACGATTCATATTCTCCACGTCATAGCAAGCTTACCAGTCCCTCTTCCTTAGTCATTTATTTTGCATATCACAGGCAATCTTCATTTTCAGTGGGCCATGTATCAATATTTAAAAATCTCATGACTACCAGTACAGTATTTCAGAATTACACAACTTTCTCCATACCACTGATACAGTACTAGAAATTAAAGGAAATTTGCAAATTAACTATGATAGCTTTAAAAATTTGCAATACAATAAAACCTCTTTAAGGCAAGCTTCTAATTAAGCAGACAAGTTCCATGAGACAAACATTTCCAAACTGATTATACAGACCCCAAAACACAGGCCAAGAACCTTAGCCCTGTTTGTTTAGTTGTCCCTTCTTTTATTGGTGATTGACTGGAACACTGTGTAAACCTTGTAAATAGTGAAAAGTTAATTGGCATACAGGTAAACTGAAAATCCCATTACCCTATTACAAATTAGTTATATGATGGACACCTGTCACGATGGACACTGTTCCCTTCAATTAGTCCACTGTAAAGGGGCTTTCCTGTCCAGTATTTCAAAATATAGTAGACCCCTGACTTTAAATGAAGATTAGCTGTACATCCTAAAATTCTCCTCTGTGTTATCTACGTCACTAAAATGGATACAGTTCACGTAAATGACAACAAGGAGAACATATTACATGCAGGTATAAACTAGAAAAGAAAAAGTGCTGGAAAGCTTAGCAGGTGGAGAATAACACATGCCTAGCAGTGCTAACCAAAGCAGTCACTACCTCTGCCCCCCTCTAGTCTAAGGATTTTGAAAGCAGTACAAAATATACATAATTTCTCATATCAGAGTAAGCATTTCTTTGTCCCTGGATACATATTAACCTCTTGCAGCCCTAGTGGTAATTTTCATTGTATTCTTGCTGTTATTATATGATTTTATGCAGCTTTGGAGAAGATTCTACAACTGAAAAGGCTGATGAAAGCTATTTTAAACCTCTCCATTTTCAGAAGTCTCTCCAGAGCTGAGTAAAATCATCCAGAGATAGTAGTAGTAGTTGTACCCCCAGGTTCAACTGAATGTGAACTCGATGGACTGCAGGCTGAAGCACACCTTTTCCTGCAGTCCACAATCCTCCTTCCTGGAAATAGTAAGGGTACTGAGGGACATACGTATAACTAGGCAGCACCAAAGCCCTGTCACATCAGTGCCACCACATGCAGGCCTCCCTCTCCAGCCCCCATCTACAGGCAGTAAGAATATCATAAGCTGCACCTCCTTGGGCTGAAGGGGTTAAAGTAGAGCCTAATCTTCAATTTACAGTACAGCATCTTACCTCTAATTGATATATGAGTGTAAAAAATAATATATCTAGTACTCTAATGAACAGCAGCGGAGGTAGAGTGGGTTATGTGAAGCCGGAGAGTTGAGGGACAGACTCACCAGGTCAGACGGATTCCCACCATCTCTTCCTTAGCCGTTTACTTTCCCAACTACGTTATTACTTTCATGTACGTTATTTACATCTTTGAGTACACTTAGGTCGTATAAATAACATACAAAATACAGTACAAACTCCCAAATCCAAACATCCATTTTCCAAAAACCTTTTTCCAAAATTAATGCATATCTTTTGTAGACCTGAATAAGTGCAAATGATGAATTAATAATGCAAGGTACTTCACTGTTTACTATTTTCACTATTCTGGACAATATATTAAACAGTTTTGCTCACAGATGTCAATATGGTCCCACTTTCAAAATATTCTACCTGCCATGATGCCTCTGGAACCAAGATTTGTGGATCTGAGAGTTCATACTTTACCAACATATTGGATATGTATAAGTAAACTGGTAAGGAAGATCTGCCAGGAAGCCTCTGTGACTAGTAAGACTATGAATAAAAATGGAGGGAGGTGGCTTGGGGGGCCGAAGGAGGGAGGGGGAGGGGCTGATAATGACTAAAGAGGGAGGGGGTCGAGTGCTGTGAAGTGTAGGGTAGAAGGGGAGCACAGGGGGGGAAGGAGAGCTGAGAGGGAGGAGCAGAGGGGACAAACCTTCAGCATACTGACTCTTCATCTCCATTACTGCCATGTGACTGTCTCAAACAACCACTCGTAACCACTTCAGTGTAATTACATCTTTAATAATTCTTTACTCTTCTGCTACATGACCGTACTATGATTAGCAGAAATCATTTATATTGCAGGGGTTATAAAAATTCTCCTTAAACCATTCAATGTGGCAAGTACATTTTAATTTCATTCTTGCAACTGACACAGACCTTACATGATGAAGGGGTTAAGCTTGTGAGGAGCAAGGAGGGAGGGAGGGAAGAGTCAAAATCAAGGTTTGCAACAGGGAGGGTGGGTGGGTGGGTGGGATGGTGGGAGAGTGAAAATGAAGGCTTGCAACAGGGAAGCTGGAAATGAGGGAAGGGAGGGTCAAAAATTAAGGCTTGCAACAGGGAGCAAGGAGGGAGGGATGGTGAAAATCAAGGCTTGCAAACAGGGAGGCAGGGAGGGAAAGTTTGCAACTGGGTGGAGGGAGGGTGAAAATCAAAGCTTGTAACCGGGAATGGAGGGAGGGAGGGTTAAAATCTAGGCTTCCAACTGGGAGGAAGGGAGGGAGGATAAAAATGAAAGCTTGCAACAGAGAGGGAGTGAGGGCAGCAGGAAGGTAGAGAGAAAATCTAGCCTTGCATCAGGGCAGGGAGGGAGGGAGGGAGGGTCAAAATCTAAGCTGGCAACAGGGAGGAAGGGAGGGAGGGAAGGCTTGTAACAGGAGGGAGGGAGGGTCAAAAATCAAAGCTTGCAACAGTTAGGCAGGGTAAATAAAAACAAAATAAAAAAATATAAAAAAATGCTATAAGAGAGAGAGTGGCCTTGGGTGGATATTAACCTTGGATGGTCTGTAGATGTCTGGGGGTTGGGTTGGCTGACTGTTAGCATATACCTGAAAAAACGGCACATTTGCAGCGTTGAGAATCGCCCTCACGCTAAATGGGTGGGGTTAAGAGTAAAACAATGTCCCGATCCTTAGTACATGCCCAGTAAATTTTACCCTTTGAATTTAGATGTCAATAACCTTAGCCCTTTTAATTTAAATGTCAATACCCTTTAACCCTGATTTAAATGTCAATAACCTAATCCTTTGAATTTAGATGTCAATAACCTGTTAACATTTTGAATTTAAATATCAATAACCTTCAACTCCTTGAACTTAAATATCAATAACCTTTACTCATTTGACTTTAAATGTCAATAACCTATAACCCTTTGAATTTAAATACCAATGACCTTTACTCCTTTGAATTTAAATGTCAATACCCTTTAACTGTATTTAAATGCCAATAACCTGTATGCCTTTAAATTTAAATGCCAGTAACCTTTACTCCTTTAAATTTAAGTCAATAACCTGTACTCCTTTAAATTTAAATGCCAGTAACCTGTACTCCTTTAAATTTAAATGCCAATAACCTGTACTCCTTTAAATTTAAATGTCAATAACCTTTACTATTACAAATCTGAGTGAAATCTGCTTTAAATCACTCTTGCTGCTACTAGAACACTTCAATTTATGAAAGGACTCCCATACTGAAGGTTTATTTTTAGGCTGTACCTAACCCCCCCAGTTCCAAAATTCTATCCTAAAATGAATAAAAAGAATTAACAGACAACAAGAATGTGAAATTTTAAAAGATATCTCCAGGTTCAATGAGTCAAGAAAATAAAAGGGCATCATCCCTTAGACAAACAATCCCTTGAATTAAAATAATTTCAGCAAAATCATTTCTAACCTCTAGTAAAGGGTATCTCACTTTTTTATCAATTATCTAACTTTTTCACCAATTATCTCACATTTTTATCAATTATCTCACTTTTTTCTTCAATTATCTAACTTCACAAATCTTGACAGCAATTTCTTCTTGGCATAATAAACCAAATTTCCATATGAAAACTGGGGGGCATCCTCACCAACTCCCTGCCTTTGTAACTGCTCAACGAACACACAATTTTTATCAGTTTAATTCTTTAGCTGCTTGAAAATTCAGTAAAACAATTAACAGCCAAACTCACACTACCCTTTTTGAGATGTACTGGCCTTGAGCTAAATTCCAAAGCCCAGAGTATTTTAGAATGTGACCGACTTACTCTCCTGCTTATGAAATACAGTACAAACTTCCTAATCCAAACATCTGATTTCCAAAAACTTCCACTTGTCAAAATTTCATGCTGTAGAGGGTGTTCATATCACATCCTCACACAATCAATACATATTTGAAGACAGTTCTTTAATAGCCATATACCGAAGTACATGAATGACTACTGATGCAAAGTACTCATTGTATACACTGTTAATGTGGTCTAGGGTACTTATTACATTATTTTATCATATTTATCATTACAATGCCACTTTCCAAAACTTTGCATTTTCCACAATGCCTTCTGAACCCAACACTTCATATCTGAGAGTTTGTACTGTACTGTCAAAGAGATCTGGGTAAGTCTCCCATCTTGTATGTTTTGGACAATGGCAGACTTGGCTCCTGGATCTCAAAGAGGGTATATATGTGACAGGTTATTACTGCTTTACCATCTATATCTTACTTCTGAAATGGCATGGGGGCCAGGAAACTGAAAAGGAGGCCACTGCTACCATCTCACTCCATAAACTACTCCAATACAAGACTAATTTAATCAGCAAGCTACAATTTACTACCATGCCTCATCATCAATCAGGAGTTGTATGGCAATGAGAATCACTGTGAATGATGAACCTCTAAATGCTAAGAGCTAGTTTACTGTTCATCAACCACTAGATGTTTCATTCTGTATCAACCACCACACACTTCAACCTGTATCAACTACTTGCTCATTTTCAAGGGGTTTCAGTACCCCTTATCACACACACGAGCATTTAAGTGGTATATTATAAAGCAATCCTCTTCCCCAGTTATGTGTTCAAGGTTATTTTGTAACAAATTTCTAGTGACAATTTGGCTGTCTACATCTCTATACATTCCCTGAATCCTTTAATAATTAGCTCCCTTTATCTCTCTCAATTTTTTCAACTAGTAAATAAGCACATACAAATCCCTTCCTAACAGAATTTTCAGGTTTTATAAATGGCTTTTTTCAAAATCTATATAAATCCCTTCCTAACAGAATTTGTCAGCCTTAAAATGACTCGTTTCAGTTCACCCCAACCCCATTTTCTTGTACTTTAGTGATGAGCCCAGTCTGATGTTTCCACTGCAACACCAAACAGGGAGAGCATATATAAAAAGAGGGTGAGTGATGGTGCAGTAATAAATACAAGAAAAACAAAAACTACAGTGTGGATACAAATTCCATGGGTGAAGAGCCTCTGTGGGAATCTTGAAAGAGGAATAAGTTACCATGACATATATACATACAAGGGAACTCACTCATTCTATGGAAATTTTTTTTATCAAATATATCAAACTACTGTCATGTCCTCATCTACTCTCTTGATGTCAAAACTGAAATATCAGCAAATTCCTTGAACTGATGAAATGCACAAGAAATATTAGGAAGAATGCTGAAGTTACAAAATATTACAAACTTAGCTCTTCATCCACTTTGACAGCAAGATACCAAAACACACACACCACGTGAAGGTTCCCAGCCACAGGCACAAAATTTTAAGATTAATTTCCTTCATATATAGGATTTTCTTTCTTTCTTTGCCCCCAACCCCCCTCCAAGAATGATGGACCATGAGAAGAGAGTGCACTCCTCAAAGCCTCTCTTTTTCTGTATGAGAGTCAAATTTCTATGTCCTTATCTGCATTACTCATATCATCATTATTTGCATCAGCGAGGAGTATTAATCATAATCTCTTTGCCAATACCACAAGGGAAAAATAAACTAATGTCTGACCCTCTTTTGTGAGTGTCCAAATACCATATGGTCTTTTTCTTCGTATTCTACACACATGCTTAGTGTTAATTCATTGTGCTTTTGTAGGCTAGGATAATTTTGAAAGCTATAGTGTCATTTACAGGGGGGGTGGGGTAATACTGCATTATTTGTATTTTCCACTTACTTGAATAGGCTTTGGCTTTATTAGTACAGATATTAGGAAGTTTATTGTATATTTGTATTTAAAAAAAAAAAAAAAAAATCCCATCAGAAGGAAATACTCTCAAGATTTTTCCTGCATTGTGGGCCGTCCAGACACTTAACAGAATGCGGGCCATTCCTGAAGGAGTCGTGAGTGCATTTATGTATTTATTTATCAATCAGACGTCTCAGCTCCGGCTTATGTCTACTGTGGTGCTTCTTCAATACATCTACGGATCTCTCAGTGTTGGAGGCTGACATGCAAGTGAGTCGTGATTCATGAATGAGTGAATTCCGTACACAGAAAAAATGAAAGTTGCAAAAAACTGGGGAGGGGGGGAAAGTTTGTTGGATTCCATGACTGGTTTTCAGATGTCATAGAAAACCACCCATTCACATATAACTTTTCAGGATCACCTACACAGCGATGGAATACTGGAAGCCTAACACAGCGAAAGAAATTTAAGAAAGAGGGGAACCTGAAATCCACCTGGCACCCTTTCTCTGCTTTTCATTGATCCGCTATACACTAGAACACTTCTAATAAATTGCTATAATGCACAAACTACTCTTCTTTTCTTATAATTAAAACCCTGACATAAGGCTGCTACAGAACCAACCGTGAATCAAGGAGAGACAACCAAAACCCAACTTCACCAAACAAAAATACACCACACTCTGCTATCACTCAAGAAATGTGTACAAAGCTAATCCAAAATAAATATGAGCTACAAAACAGTGAACGTTAATGGTGTACTGAATAATGATCTGAAAAATAATGAACTTTAATGGGGTACTGAATAATGGCTGAAAAATAATTGGTGGCAATAGTGGGCTGTCTACTGATGGATCAAATTTATATCACCCTTGAATGACCTACGAGTCTGATGTGTCTTGGCATTCTGATGATATGTTTACCTCAATTTTAGAAGAATCAGATGTTATAAGAAGCATTAAAAGCCTGTCTTGAATTACCCCCTGTGGGATGTACGGTTCCGAGGCTTGAACAGCATAATTCAAAACCTTTTTAAAAATATCCAAATGCATAAAAACTGGAATTCACACCTAAAAACAACAAAGAAATCAAGTAATAATCTGTGTATTGATATAAGTGATAACATGCCTATACATAACCCTATCCTACTTTGAAATAAAAATGGAAGGCCACCTGGTTAAAAAAAATTAATACTGACAGCTAACTTTTCGTATTATACCAAAACCAAAGGCAAAAAAAACTCGATATTTACAAGCTTTTATACAAGCAATTAAACCTGTATTTACACACACACACCAAAAAGAAAAACACACACACCACCAACCCTAGGCCCAAAACACTAATAGCCAGCCAAACGCGACACCCGTATTAGAAGCACATACTCCCAGCGCTGTGGTCAAACTCGGCACTGAATTGGTTAGCTATTTCAGATGATCCTCTCTGATGTTATGACAAAAATATACCACAAAATATGATCTGTGTATGAAAAGCCTACCTAGCTTATGGGATTACACAACCCTACCTGCCAAAAAATATGAAAATAATAATAATAATACCAGAAATATATCTACAACTTCTTAAATATGCTGCCTATGATTATGCAATACAGTATATATATATATATATATATATATATACATATATATATATATATATATATATATATATATATATATAGATAGATAGACAGATTATGCAATGTCTTTTGAAATATACCTAGCTTAACGATTTCAAAACTTCCTTTTCCAGAAGATTAATGTGCACGGTATACATTTACTCTGCCTTCAAAATATCTCAACTGACTTTCTGACTTATTTTTCTACTACAGTTATCAGTAAAAAAGGAAAGCGGGGGGGTGGGGGGACGAAAAATTGTTATATCAGTTGTTAAGAACTGAATTTATGCCTTTCTCTGCACTGACCTCCACTACCTTTGCATACTCCAGCTATCCAGAGACAAGCTATATCCTTGTTTAAATCTATCATTGTTTATAATTTACACTACAACTACCAGTCACACCTAACTCTCACTATACCATTTCTACTCCAACTTGGCCTAAAACTGCCATCTATCCATTTTGAATGCTGAGTTATAGCAATAGATTCACACTAGACTAAGATGATAGTCACTTGGCAAGGATGCACAATTATGGAACTGTCTATTTCCACCACAGATGCTAAGGGGAAAATGTAAGTTGCAAAAGGATGAAAATCTGGACCAAGTCAGTGTAAAATCAAGTTCACACACTTCCCCTGACACCTTCCCCTCAGCTCTGTCTGTATATTGTGTATCTCCAGCGAGTAATCATTGCCTACTATAGAAAATGTTTATCTCTGTGCAAGCGCCTACTGCTGTAATTCTAATATAACCATGGCCACCGCTAAATGACTATGACTAGCTTTACTGCCTGAAGAAACTGTAAACAGATATTTTCCTTACAGTTATGTCATCTCTACCTTACAGTACCATTATAAATAACCTTGTAACCCTCCTAACAAACTGATAAATATGGCGTACTTTCAACTAGTTTTTAAGTACTATTTCATGTCTACCTTGTAAAATACCGGCAATGTCTCTCCTAACACCAGACTTCCATGCCCTTGTAAAATTCCAATATTGTCACTATAGTCTTCCAGGACTATGATATACCCACTGCCTATGACCTCCAGTCTTTCACACTCAGTGTGTCCAGCCATCTCGAAGTAAACAGACCTTGAATTTGGCTCTGTTATCATGTTTTTGTTTTTCTTGGAGGGAACAATCTTACAGGCTTCTGGTCTTTAGTTCCTTCTTCCTTGCATTAAAAAAAAAAATAAAAAAAATAAATAAATAAATAAAAGTACTGGAGATGCTGTGGTCCCTGCGAAACACCATCAACTACCACACTAATATTGCTAAAAAAATGTAATGTAACTGCCGACCTAGTTCCTGTATCATTTCCACCTGAACTAAAACCAACCTAGTACTGGCAACAGGACGGGGTGTGGAATATCAGTGACCTATACTGTAAAACATCACAAACTACCAGCACACTAGTACTGGTAATAACAGGAAGGTGTAACTAGTGACAAAAACTGTCTGTGACCCTTGTGAGATACCATCAGTTACATCCTCCTACTACTGATCTCCTGTAACTCTTTCTGAAATACCATCAACTACCATGACATACCACAAGTTACACCCACCTTAGTACTGGTAATAACATGTGGGTGTAACTATTGGTACTGAATTCCTATACCCACTTCACATCAACTGCAATCAACCTAGTACTGGCAGAAAGATGGAGTGTTGCTAATTAGGAACCTAAATACCAGTAGTAAACAGACCATCATCTAACACCACACTAGTACTGGTTAGATCATCATCATCCAGACTGGTTAGAAAAACTTGTGGCTATAATTAGTGACTGAGTTCCTAAACCTTTCCCACATCAACCACAGCCACCCTAGTACTAGTGTAAATGCAGTGGTGTAACTAGTGACATAAACAGTAAAATACCATCCTGTAGCACCCCCTAGTACTGTAATACAACACGTGGGTGTAAGTACTGGCTGGCGCGGTGTGTCGCCTGAGCCTACCGTCTGCGTGCTGGGGCTGCGGGGCCAGCCGGGGGAGTTGACGGTCTCAAACTCATCCTGCTGCGAGTTCATGGATGCAGCTCCGGGCGAGGGGGCGGAGTTGCTGGGTGTTGGAGGGTGTGAAGGAGGGTGCTGACCTCCCCCTCCGCCGCCCGGTGCCCCGCCCCCCATGGGCCCACTGAGAGGGCCCCCTGGTGCCCCGCCCATGCCACCATCCTTGTGAGGCTTTGGGGTGACTGAGCGATCCTCCCCAGAGGCTGTGGAAAAACATGGCATCAGTTAAAGCTTAAAAGGATGGTCTAGGAACACAAACATATTCAAGGCCATTTTCTCATCCATTAACACCTTCAATACAATTATTTAAATGGTATGTTATTTTTTGCACCCATTTATGCTTACATATCGAGAGAACTGACTGCACTGCTTCCAGATGTCTTCACTTCAGGGAAGACTTTTCAAACTGAAAAAGTTAGATAGCTATATCCTTCTTTCATGCTACCATACCAGGGTTCTCTTCTAAACTGAATAAAATCATTTGGCAGATGCAAGAATAAAATGAAAAGCAGTTACATCATCAGTCGATTTTCAAATATGGCACGTTAGAATTCTTTCATTTATGTTGTTCATGAAACCAACGTTGATATTAAAAACATGCATACATACATCACCTAATCCTGTGTTGCCCCATGAGGAGCGTAGGAGCCCGGAGCTAGGCAAGTTGGTCCTGACCTTTACGATGAGTGACCAGCCTCACTCATCCCTTAGTGGCATTATGTGAGTAATAAACCCCAACCACCCCTTGCAAATAAACCCAGATAACAAAGATGAGAATGACAAGTGTAATATGCAAAATAAATCATCATACTGTGCCGGTAAGGTTAAGGGGTTCCTTCACATCTCTCCCACATAATCTACCTCCATATATGGCACAATAAAATTCTCTCTCGTTATTTATCAAACCTATGCACCTATGCTGATATAAAAAGACATAAGTAACAAGGAAGAAATGGTAGCGTCAACATGAGGTGCTTAATAGCCTCCAGTACTAACAGAATACTACCCTCAGCCCAATTATAAGACAGTTACAGTAACTGAGTTAACAAAAGGTTCAATGTGAAACACTGGGGAACAGTTGCTCTCTCTCCCTCTCTCTCTCGATATCCTTAGTCCTTGAGTCCACGTCACTTGATATTTGTGTTAATCCCTTCAATCCATACGTATTTTATATTTTATTCTTGCAACATCCAGACAACTGTATTCAGATCAGGAGAGCCTTTCTGAACACGGGAGATTAGGTATATCTTTCACTGATCCCTTCCCTGCACAAGTCTCCTCTAAAATGAACAGACTCATCTAGACATAGCAAAAATAAACCAATACAGCACTCAATTTAGGGAGTTAATGCTCTTCCTCCTCCTCCTCATACCCCCATGTGAGCCCATTATGTTATGCTGCTTTATATCACTGATTCACTGTGTCGACAATAATTCTTTCACCCCGTATCAGCCAATTTATATTTATTCAGTTTATTCTACTCCATCTTGCCTGGCCTTTCAACAACATTCCATCGAGTGTTGGAGCTTATAAAGGATCTACATAAAAGAATTCTTAACAAAAAAACATGCACCACCTAACTCATGGATCAATTGGACTGTTAACAGAAAACGGCCATAAAAACCTTTCTGTTCTAAATGATTAAAGTGATAAGTGTTTAAAAAGAATTAGGTCAATCCCAGACACTTCAACAATATTTAAACAATAAAGCAACTGATATATGAAATAAAGTACTGTGTACAGGACACACCAATGCATGCTGTACTGTACTGACATCTTTAAGTACTGCATTTCAACATAATATTCACCACTGCACTCATGTAAAGTAAAATAAAAAAAGTTTATGGAATATTTAACAAATATTAATTAACAAATATAGTATGGCAATTTATAAGATACCTTAAAATGACATCTGTATAGCTACACTGCAAAATAAGCAGAAAAAAAAAAAATCCTATCATTTAGTAGAGAAAACCTAAAGTACCATGCAGTAAAAAAGAATGTGTATTATTTGCTGTGAACTCCTACCAGCCAACTAGAAAGTGTTTTACCAACTGTACCTCATAAATGTTAAAAAATTGTACCTCCAGGGCAATAAAAAAAATGGAGGTACAGTACAATTAATTTTGTTTATAAATCATTGGTTATCTAATGGCAGATCTCCATGCTGTTCGATCTCTAGCAGCCTCTCTATTCAGTCCCTTATCCCTGAGGTCACAGTCTATGACCTCATTCCAGAGCTTTTTCAGTGTGCCTCTTACAACCCTACCCTCAACATTCACACTTCTCATTTTCTGCACCCAACTGTCATCCCCCATCCTCTCCACATGCCCAAACCATCTCAGTCTACCTCTCCTCATCACAACACCAATACACTCCAGTCCCATCCTACCTCTTAACTTTTCCATCATAAACTAGACCCCCCCACGCTTCACATTCAAGGACGCACTGCACATCCGCCAAATCATTGTCATTTCTGTACATCTGAGCCTGCGAATATCCTCCTCCTTTACTGCCCAGGTCTCACTACCATACATTACACTCCTGACACATGCCACATACAAAGATTCATTAGCATGGAGGGAAAGCCCTCTCAGTGTCAGGAGAGGCAACAGCTCTTTGAACTTCCTCCAACCACTCCTCACCCTGGCCACAGAGTTGCTCCAGCCCCACCTCCAGCACATAACATGTGTCCCAAGTAACAAAACTCTTCCACACACTCTAGACTCACCAGCAAAATCAGTCCCTTTCATCATCATCATCTGGACCCCCTTACCCACCCTAGGGCAGGGTGAGTAGCGACGTGTGTCTCCCTGACACACCGCACACATGAAATCAGAATTATCTCGCAGTCTACCTCTAATACCACTACATCTCTTATGCACCCACTTATCACAAATATTGCACAAGATGGAATTACCTCCCACACCCTTGTGGCAAACCACACATAGCCACTCTCCCTCTGCTTTGGATGTACTGCCACCAGCCCTAGATACCATCACCTTTGTTTTATCTGCATTTACTCTCAAGCCCTTGTACTCCATACCATCTCTCCACTTCCTAAATCTTTCCTCCACCAAGAATAAAACGAAAA
>JAGKTI010007543.1:0-16105 GCA_018397915.1 Birgus latro
GCTGTACTGTACGTTAGGCAGAATATGCCTTTGTTTGGCAGGTACAGTTGTGGTCAACTGTTCCATTGCACAGTCTTGAAATAAACACTCTCTGGATAAGGAAACAAGTCAGAGTACAAACCTGAAAGGAAACTGAAGTAGACAAGGCATATACAAAATGTGTATATGTAATCAGGCATATCTGTGTTTACTGCCCACCAATATCTCTAGTTGTTGTCCAGGGAACCCGTGCCTAACTGAGGTGTTTAAATTATACTAATCTTGAGGTGAAGCAAATTAAAAAATTATCAAATTATTACGGTTTTTTGATGCACGTGAGTTCGGGTGTGTAGGCTAATGCTTAGAATAGGTACAGTTGTGATCATCAGTTCCTTTAGAGTCTCGAAACCGGGTCAATTTGTGGGTAAGGAAGCTTGAGCATGGGTGACATTGACGAGGCATTAAATCTGCAGGACACGAGCACACCTCTGCACATCGGTTCAGGGTATGTACTGCTTCTTTAGGTAGACTACAGTTGCTATCACTTGTTTTCTGGAAGCCATCACTTTGCGGGTAAGAAGTTTAAATGTGGCTCCACTTGTAACAGGAGGGTGCAGTAGGTAAGGTACTAATTAGGTATACTGGAGCAGCTAAACCAAGACGAGGACAGCTATGATAAGGTACAGTTGCATTTACATGTTTCTGTTCACCGTCTTCTAATTACGTCAGCAGCTAGTGAAATTTTGCTAAGCTAATCAACAATAATTAAATAGCTTACATTTTCAAATAGTTATTTTAGAACCCCAGATATGAATATGAATTGCCGTATCTGACTATGCAACTGAATATCAATATTTCTGAAGCAGCAGCAAATTAAACTGTTTACCATAAGGTGGTTATCTGATGTACTTTAAACGCTGTACATCAGTTTCTTTAATTAAGTTAAAATGAAATGCTTCTTAATGCCAAGACTATTATCAGACTGCTTTGGCCGGCTAACCTCAAAAGGAGTACAAAACAATTCATTCTCTCAAGTACAGCTGCCCAAAACCAAGGCTCCCGCATTTACGCAGGTGAGCAAGTTCTGCCACAGATTATGCGGGCATGGCCTGGCTCTCCTCAAGGCCCACATTATCTCTCAAATCAAGAGGGAGAGAAACAGAGGCGAGGATAACGAGTGGTCGGGGTGAAGAAAGGATTTAGAGCCGCGTGCAATGAGTTTGAACCTAGTGTTAGAGGCAGGCTGGATCGGAGGTGAGGCAGCCATCAGCGATCCAACCAGACAGGATGAAATCTTGCACAGCGAATCTCTCACTTCAAAAATATAGTGTTAAAATATAGATAAATTCTCCTAATGAACATAAAATGTCTATACATAGTATTACTTTAAACTGCAGAAGTTAAAAATAATTAACTGTTTCAGGAATATCAAAAAATTCTACAAACAAGAGTAATGCATAACATAAACAGGAACAGTGCCAAAAGTACCTTTTAAGAGCAAGAGATTTTCCCAAGATGGAAGAAGTCGTCTGGCTTTAGTTAAACATTAATGTGTTAATGATCCTTGAACGATGATAAAGTTAAAGTTCCACCAAATCCAATATTTTGAAGGTAAACTACATTACTGCACTATATATTTTAAGAGTCCCATAAGGGGAGGTAGTGGCCGAATCGGTAGGGAGATGGTCTGCAATCCTAGTGAACCCAAATATAAATCCCAACTAGGGCAGAGAGCAATTTAAGGATCTCAGTTACATTAAGGCAGACATTACTGATCTACCGTAATACCCGCCGACATGTAAAAGTACCCCCACTAATACCAATACACCAGTCCTGTATGAGACGGCCTTAGTAAGCATTTACTATGGACGGTGGGTGTTTTCGCCGAAGTGGTGACATTCGGAGGTGTGTTGTATGCAGAAAGAGTACTGGGCCCTGGGAACTGGCTGTGAAGCCAATGTCCAGACTCGTACACAAAAAAAAAAAAAAAATCGGAAATTTTATAGCATTTACAGTAGCCTATACTCAATCCTACTTTCAACTTTCATAGGTGATTTGTCTTTGACAAAGCATTACAAAATCTCTCTCTCTCTCTCTCTTTCTCCCTCTCTCTCAAGCAAGCAAAATATTATTCATCCATCCATCCATTATCCAATCCTATGTCGCCCCACAGAGAAGCGTAGGAGCCCGGGGCTAGGCAAGTTGGTCCTGGCATTTAAGATAACTTTATCTCCTTTCACTCTGCAAAACATCTCTTTTAGAATCTGACATTTTGCTGGAACACATTTTTTGACGAGTCTGCTGGGAGTGTATTGTTAACTCTTTTCAGGAGATAGCTTTTAGAGAAATATTTTCGAGGCCACCGGAGTCTTTCACTTTGATGGAGAGGACTGTGTGTTGAAGTGGTGTGGACAGTGGACAGAATGGATGACCAGTGGCTGATGGAGATACAGTCGCTCAAAAAAGTGACAGCAAAGTATCCAGATTATGTCTTTACAATGTGAAATATATTATGTAAAACTGTTACAGAAAACAATAAGTAAATGCCAAAGTACCTGTATATTTCAAAATAGTAACAATTCTTTAGTTACGATAATAGGAAATCCATAACGGAAATCATTGAAATTTCAGTACCTCTCAGGGGCAGTCACGGATAATTTGCGGAGTCCAAATCTAGCATGGTAACATGCAATAATTTTTTGGTACCATAAGACGGAAAAGAAAAGGGCTTCAATCAACAATTAAAATGAGTCACTATTATTTACAAAATAATTTCCGTTACAATACTAGGGAATAAGTTAAAGTCATAAATTTCCTTTTCTGTTGTCACCATGGATGACGACAGGAAGCGGGAAAGCGGCGTAAGTTTGTAGGCTATTTTAAATGATTCAGTCAAGAGGCAAGCACAAAAGGAGACAACTTTTACTCAAGGACATAGTTATTACACAGCATTTAGCCAGGTTTCCTTAAAAATAAAAATCGGTGGAAGACTTAAGATTAGCCAGAAGACTATCACTGAATGAAATATGAAGAAAGAACCTCGAATATCTGGAGAGAGCCGGAGCTTCTTGGAGAATGCTAACTTGTGTCATAGCCTAGTATCCCTAGTGCGTAAATGACTGGCGAGAGTAATAAAATGCAGAGGCTCATAAACAAATCACTGAGTTCAAATACTTCCAATTCAGCATTTTCGGTTCAGCAGGACATGGCAGTTTATTTAGAAGAACGATGTTACAAATAAAAGATACCGCAAAAGTATGTGTTTTTGCATTGCAGGAGTTTATAAATTCATCATGTTTTGGTCCTCTTTACTGCCTAATGTGAGACAAGAGGGTAAAATCTGTCATACCTCCTTACAAATGAAAACAATTTGCATCAACTGAGAATGAAGTAGGTAATTATAATTATATGAGAGGGAAGGACAAGGGATATGAGGTAGAAAGGTCTAGCTGTTCCTCAGGTAGGATATCCTTACGAAGAATTATTTCACTTATGGCATCCTTATTGTTGCTATATCGACACCATTACATTTGAAAATAAAGTAGTTTATTACAGTCGCAAGAATTTTCCTTAACTGGTCTTCGAAGTTAGAGCATCTGTATCTGAAATCTTGGGAATCAAATACATCAGGAACACGAAGTTATACTGAACGCCGAGCGCAGAGTAAGACAAACATTCATTCAAATCGGGAAACTTATCTAATTTCTAACGTATCATTGCATCTTGTTATTAATTTTACATAATTATCAGTGTAATACACTATATTTTTTTTATATGACGTTTTGAAGACCCAGAATTTTATATCTTATGATTTACTAAGATTTCATTGAAAGTACGACAGTGTACAGTGACCGAAGCAATCTGAAACTCAGCCATCATTTTTGGGGGCGACTGTACAAATCAAGAGCAGAGGAAGAGACTAAAGGGGACCAAGAAGATAGGACTGTGTAAGAGATTTTGTATCAGAAATGCCTGGGTATCGAAGATTGTGAGAGATTTGTGTGAAAAAGAGCCAATCGCGATGAGGCAGTTTTGGCAAGTTGATCGACAAGAAGCTAGAAGCGAAGCGGCTTGAGTAAACCTCGAGTCAGAGGGGCCTGAGCGGTTTAAAACTACCTAAATGTAAGACCACCACATGTGAAAGCTCATATACTGAGAGTGGATGAATAAGGTGGTTTTGTCCCGTTTTGGGCCGCCACTACCACTGTGGCCTGATAGCCATCATTAATAGCCACAGAGCTGCCATCCAGAAAACGCCAGGGCACGGGCCTTGGTGCGGCCAGCTGGCTATGTTCGACTCAGGTTTTCATCGACCCTTTGTGGGTTGCTAGGTAAAATAAATACCTAGGGTAACACGAAGGGTAGGTAACTGTGTTAACCTGATGATCCAGTGGCCTTGTATCCCAGGATACTGAGATAAGGACTGTGGCTAAGCACCTCACAGAGTTTGCCCACATAGGCTATTAATTATACTTTTTGTGCTAGTGCAAGACCCGCATCCTCCAAATTGTCTTTGGCCGAACATCTTATTTTGCTCTGTGATCTTGACCTTCAACTGACTGCAGTCAAAATCGAATGACTACACTCTTGCCTCATCCTTAATCCTTCCACAAACTTTGGTCAAAATTAGATCAAAACTGACCTAGCTGCTTTGTCCTGTAACCTGGGTCTTTGACGCACTGATCAGTTACACAGGAAAAGGATAAATATAAGTACAGAGCTTGTGTATGCTGTTTACTATTGCACATTAGCTGTTACTTTTATTTTAAAATATCTCGAAGAAATATGCGCTTACTCTGACCAATTAGTGACGGTTATTTCATACTTTGTCTTAACCATCATTTTACAAAAAAGGAAATAGCGAGTCAGCAATAACCCTTTGATTGGGGTGGGTTTCCCTGACTCAAGTACAATTTTCGAGCGTTAACCGGAACCAGATATAAAGAGGCCTAAGCATTACCGCGGCTTTTTTTCACTTTTTCTGTTGTGATCCTCTCTAAACTGAATAAAATCGTCTGATGTTCCATGGAATTAAATAAAAAGTTCGATCCCGCAAAAAGCACTTTCGGTAGCTACTGACAAGGTAACGGATCATCACCAAACTCTGACATCAGGAACAGGGAATAGGATACATTTTTTTTCCCCCATATGGACTAACCCTTGAGAATTTTATGATTCGTCAGGAGCTGATTTTAATCACCCGACATGAATATCAATAAATTACCAGAACTGTTTCGACTACGACAGGGCTAATGGTACCAGTATTGATATCTCAGGTTTCTCTGCTCGCTCCCAGCTGAAGATGATCATCCAACGTTAGCAGGAATAAAATACTAGAATTGCCTTGACCATGAATGGGATACATAATGTGCATTGCTATTCATCCGCTGACATTTTTATCACCGCCTGCCTAGAGTACATACATGGCACCGATGTCCTAAGTGAAATATGCTGATAACGACTGATGATGACACAAGAAGCAATTAATATATTTTAATATCAAGTAATTGCTGTCTCTCTCCAAAAATTTTCCTACAGGGTGTTTTTATTGATTTACAGATAATTCCTATACTGTGCACAATGCACATACTTTGAAAGACAAACCGATGCACTGTCTATCGCACCTATATGCCACTAGCTGTACAAACGTTCCAGCCTAACACCTCTATATGTCAAAGGACGCAGTTGCATACCTAAGTGCCGTGAGTTGTACCTGTATTCCATGCTTGGCACTTGTTTGTCACAGTAAATCAAACTTTTCATTTTTCAGGTAAGTGAGCAGGTGTGAAAGTCACCCCCCACCCCCGAAAAAAAAAAAATCCTTTCGAGATAGCTGGTTTCACTGTCTAAGATCTCTAGTCTTTAATCGGATGTTTCCAAGCCTTTGGAAGCGAAAAGACCTTGCATTTGGCCTTCTTATTTGTTTACTTTTCTTTAGAAGGGGTAAGTCTGCAAGTTCTCAGTCTTGAGGTCTTTCGTTTATCCCTTCAAGAAAAATTACGACAATTCTCCTTACAATTCACCAGTATACTGTTCGTTAAAACTGTGTCGTAAATAATATCTGGATTCTGTATTTGATACATATTACCCGCAGTGAACATCTATACACCATAGGCCGCACCTGTATGCCGTACCTGTCCGTACAACGCCCCCTGCGGCCACGTGCGGGAAGGAGGCGGGCATCATGTCGAATCGGTGATTAGTACCCGGCCCCCACGATCTGTGCGTCACACAAAGCGGTGCGCTGCCGGCACGAGCACCCTTTGTCCTCCCCACTCGCCGCACTGCCCTGCTACACTTGCATACCCCACTGCATATGAAATGTTTTATAAGCGTAGCAGTTTAATTATATGGGGGGAGTTTTTCTGCTGCAGTAATTGAAATTATGTC
Source organism: Birgus latro (assembly GCA_018397915.1). Classification (NCBI taxonomy): domain Eukaryota; kingdom Metazoa; phylum Arthropoda; class Malacostraca; order Decapoda; family Coenobitidae; genus Birgus; species Birgus latro. Next base: position 6,370 of record JAGKTI010007543.1, read on the forward strand.
TGTCCGAAACTAGTTTTTGATTACAACTTTTAGATCAATGAAAAAGATAATATAAAGCGTCGTATGGAGGGAAAGCTACAAGGACTAGCAAAGTCATGTTCGATTGTTAAAAACTTGTTTTGCACAAAGCACTAAAGAAACAAGTTCGTCCACCGTCTACCCAGTCCTTATACAGGGTTGGATACCGGCACGTGACTCAGATAGCTAAGCCTGTTTCAAGTTCTTAGCTTACCTCTTGCAAAGTTTGAGATCGCACAGCACGTCACTGGATGAGCAATGAATGTCTGAAAAGAGCTATCAGATCTCAGTGATTTGCATAGAGTTCTACAAGAGGTTAAAAAGCTGAAGAAATTATGAACATATCACCAAGGCAATAAAACCTGTCAGGTACAACAAATCAGTGGACAGCTGAGACTGCTTGAAAACTATCTTATCGTCAGATTCCCTTTTCAGATAATCAGCCTAACTGATATCTACTCTTTCAGGTTTCTCTATCATTAGCTAAATAAAATCGTCTAGACATACTTGGAATAGAAGAGTTGTTCTAGTCTTGAATCGTTAATGATAACAGTATTAACGTCTGGGGTTTCGTCTGGGGTCTCAGCTGAGTGAACTCTCATGATGCTACTACATCAGGACAACAATACGAGAGTTGTTCCGATCATGAGAGGGTTAATGTACAGTGAACATAACCTTCTGCTTGCCGGCAGAAATTAGTTTTGCTTTTTCTTACAGAGTTCTGAAAATATAAAAATACATGTCTTACACTCCTAATATAGTTGCCCAATAACGCCATAATCACACACTATGAAGAAAGGACATATTCATATAGCCGGAGGGGACACAATTGGCATTATTCTTGTTGGTTTAGAAGTGTCTCCTACGCTTCTTCCTAATTGCTTGACTTCTGCAAAGCTCCCATAAACATTCCCCTGTATGTTACGTGAACTAAATCGATATTAAAATATTGCACGTAACATGTAATATATTGCGTCCTGTACAGCACAAGTTGTTGAGGAATAGGTGCTTGGGAGCCCCGTAAACAAGCTTAAGAAAATTAGGGTTAATGCCCATTGACTGGAAAAGGATTCTTAAAGCCATCAATTTAGGATAAGTTATAACCAGCCCCAAGAATACGACCCTCCATAGTCACCGTTACACCTTGTTGTACCTCACTTTTTTTTCCCCCCTTTAGGAGTCGGCTGCTGTCATATCTCCTCCATCCCACTCTGTCCAAAGCGTCCTCCACTGTCAGCCAAATCTGCTCTACTCTCGGCTCCACTGCATCCCTCCATCTCATCCTCTGTCTCCTCGAGATTGAGTTTGTTACATCTAGACCTCTAAATGCACTGCCGAGTGAATAAGGAGAGGGGGAAGCAAATTATACCCAAGAACAACCTGTAAACGCCAAGGGAATCTAACTTACGTTCTTTCAGTTGTGTTCGACATCCTAACCCATACACGGATTTCCCCCTCTAAAACGTACGAGAATTCTTCCCTACCACCATGATGACACATTCACCTGACTGAACCACTCTCCCCTGCCGCACACTTTGATCAAACCTTGATGGTTAAACCTTTTCCACGGGATAACAATGTTCTTATGTACGGTGTACTAGTGTGTCCTCCATGTCTGAACCTATTAAGTCACTTGATACCTCATAATTCCAACGGTTTGATAAAATTACATCTCATTCTTTCCCAAGCAATGTTTAGCATCCGATCTATAATCGAAAAATCTGTTTCATATCAGTTTATTTATCTACATACATACTTGTTCGGGGCTTCCTCTTCTGGATGAGAGTGTCTGGAGGTAGTGTGGACAAAACCCCAATGTGGTAATGCTGCCTGGGAAAGTGTTACATAAAATAGCTTCCAGAACCTTAACTTCTAAGGGTTTCTCCCATTAGCTGAATCAGAAAAAACAGAGGCAATGCTACGCTGTTGCAACCATCCATCTGACCAAGCACATACCCCCCCATCTCCCTGCACACCTGACCAAGCGCATAACAGCCCCCCCCTCCTCCTCCCCCAGTCTTTTCTTTTAAAGATGGAAATGAGGAGAACGCCTTGAGGACACATAACCTGGGCCCTTCAGATTCCTTGCGCAAGCCACATTGAAATTTCTCAGTTTTTTTCTTTTTCATTATTTAAAAAAAAAATCTTAAGACACAGCATTCTACATATCAAAATGAACCAGTTCACTATAAGACACATGACGAAGTGAATTTTTTTTACTCTACAATGAATGCTTTTTGAGTTACGTCCCGGAAACAAAATCTCTACTCCCGGCCAACTGCCCTGCCACCCTGCCGCCCAACTCTACAGACAGACACCTATTGATTCCAGTGATAACAACACCTTCCTCTGACTTTGCCAGGTGGAGAGTAAAAAATTCGCATGGCTGTATTTAGAGTTACATCTGCAGTGTGTCGGAAAAATACTACATCGACTTCTCTCTGCCACGCATTTTTTGTAGCTTGTCCACGAAAACAAATCAGAATGACCACAATTTCAACTTTGTGTGTGTGTGTGTGTGTGTGTGTGTGTGTGTGTGTTGAGACAAAAATTTTACGTACACATAACACAGATTAACCAACAGCTTACATACATATCATTGTTACTCTAATAACCCTCCTGTCCTACACAACCATTACTAGTGACGTTAGGAAATTGTACTAGTTTCACAACCTGTAAGGGAAGAAAGGTATATCAGAAGGTGCTGGACTTAATGATATAACAAAGTATATGAACACTGTTACGGATGGCACAACGGAGAAAGTCTCACACTGGAACCATTGGTGTAGTAAGAACCCGGTCTGAACAGCTTCTGGACAAGTTCAAATTGATGATTCAGGTGTCCTTCCCTGGATCACCGGAAGCAACATCATTTGTAGCACGGCTTTTAGTTTGAATAATCGAATCGTCACTTTGTTTACAAGAGGGTATTGTGTTTTGTGAGGTTACTTTGTTTACAGGAAGATATTTGTGTCTGTTGACACTGGAATCACTTCTACTAGCAGAGAGTTTTATTTTCACATTTTTTTTTTTAATGTGTCCGACTCTGGGCATAGGCTTTACAGCCTGCTATCAAGGCCCAGCCGTCCTCCTACATACCATACACCTCTACATGTCACCACTTCGGCGCTAACACCCACCGTCCATATTGAATACATGCTAGGGCTGTCTCATACAGGACTGGTGTATTGGTATTAGCGGGGTTATTTTTACGACATGTCGGCGGATCTTCTGGTAGATCAGTAAAGCCTGATTTAATGAAATTCAAATCCTTAAACTGTTCCCTGCCCCAGCGAGGATTCGAACCTGGGTCCCTCGGGACTGCAAGCCAACTCTCTACCGATCGAGGTCTCCACCTGAACTCGGTTGGCTCTGCTCGTCTTAGTCGTCTCTTGATTGATGCAGTATTTTATTTTTCTTTGGCAAAAAAAAGAAATCACCTCACAAAGCTTATAAGTGAGTCAACGTAGTCTTACTAAACCACAGACAGACTAATGAAGGCATGGACATTAAGGCTTTCCTCACGAATATACGAAGTTTGCAGAATAAATGTTCGGATTAACAGGCCTATGTTCTTGATGAAGATCATGATACAACAGGCATAAATGAATCATTGCTCAACACTGAATAGTGAGGTTTTAAGCAAAGTACAACATACAAGGTTATAACAGATTCAGTAATTAATGAAATGCTTCAGTACGGGGCAGTGCACTATTATGCACTAAAGCAGCCATCATGACTCCTAAGCCCTCTATTGATGATATCAACAGCATTTATCTCCAACTTAGAAATGAACTCCATAGCAAGTAATACTTGGGTTAATTTATCATCCACCACCACACTTCAGTAACACTGACAATGAAATTTACATCGGAATTGCTGAAATGTATATAACTAAAAATGCTGTAATTTTTAACTATTTTAATTTAGTTGTTGCCGAATGGGAAGAAACCCTGTATTCAAACACAAGACTGAACTTGTACACTAATTTGAAAGAAAATTCATTGCACCAGTATGTAGACTGTCCAACACACACACACACACACACACACACACACACACATACACACACACACACACACACACACAAATGCATTAATAATATCATATGAGAAGAATTTAGTACTAGTGATCATCATATGGTCATATTCAACTTTAAATCCAGTGACTATATAATGCCAAGACAAGTTGCGAGAAAGTGTCCAACTATAAGAGAATTGAGATCTAAAAATGAAAAAAAAAAATCTAGTGACTGGAAGCCCATTGTTTAAAATGCAGATACCAATGATGCATGGAAATTATTCACATATATTCTAAGCAAAGTAGTTACGTTATGTATCTCCGCGCATATTGAAGGAAGCAAAGATTGAAATAACAAAGCCTTTAGCTAAGTTATTCAGTAACTCATTAAGCAATTGTAAAGTTTCTCATGAGTGGAAACTAACAAATGTAACCCCGATACAAAGGCAGCAAATCATAACCAGAACGTTATCATCCAATATGCTTCACCTTTGTGGTGCGCAAGTTGTTACAAACTATTATCAGAGACAAATTTGACGAACACTTAGATATAAATAATCTCATCGAAGATTCAGAACATGGTTTTTGCAATAATAGCTCATACCTCACGAATCTATTGGATTTCTTCCATGATATTTTCAATACTTACAATGACACAAGATCCGCTGACATTGTCTATTGATTTTCAAAAACATGTTTTAACGTTTTGCACAAAAGATTGCTTCATTAACTAAGGGCGAATGGGTTCAGAGGTGGTGTGCCTGGGTAGATGGATGATTGGTTTACAACACATAATCAGAGAGTTGTAATATATGGTAAAGAATCAGACAAAGGTATTACAAGTGGAATGCCAGAAAGCTGGCCATTATGATTTCAATATATATATATATATAAATGATATAGATGAGGTTTTATTTGTAAAATATCCCAGCTTGCCAATGAAACTAAAACTGAAAATAGAGCAGACACGTATTTACAGAGAGAGGCAATTGAGAGTGGCCACAATCAGTTGTTTAATTGTGCCCAAACATGGCAGAAGGATTTAAATATAAGCAAAAGCCAAGTGCTGAACACTGGAAGTAAAAACGAAAAAAACCTCTTACACCATGAATATTATTCAGCTAGTCAACGTCCGTCATAAAGTATCCTGAGTAGTTATAATAACAATATATTTGAAGCCAAGCAAATAGTGTACGGGGCTGTTAAAAAAGCCAGCATGCTACTCGGATTCACTGATAGAGCATTCAAATATAAATCGGAATATATCATCCTCACCTTGTATAATTCACTAGTATGCCCACACTTAGAGTATTGTGTCCAGAACTGGTCACCGTGTTAAAAAAGATATAAACATACATGACAGCGTAGAACAAAGGGTGACAAAAATGATACTAAGGTTGAGATATAAAGCATACGAGGAACGCATAGAAGCTTTGAATCTCTTTACTTAAACTATATGCAAGTTACGAGAAGATTTAATTCAAGTCCTCAAAATGTTCAGTGTGCATGGTAATATCGCTGTCGATAAATATTTCACAGAAGATTGGTTGAATCAGAGTTGAGGTAATGAGCATATAACTACTGGTCAACGATTCCAGTCACATGAACCAAAGCATTTCTTCTTCAGCAGAGTCGTATGTATTTGGAATCAATTGCTCTCCAGTGTAATATACTTTGATACAGCACTGTCTTTTAAAATCGCTTGGATAAGTGTCTGTCATCTAACCCCCCAGCAAAGTATGTTTACTCCCGAATAATACATTTTTATATGACTTTTCTTTCTCTCTCTCTCTCTCTCTCTCTCTCTCTCTCTCTCTCTCTCTCTCTCTCTCTCTCTCTCTCAGAGTTTGGAGGATACAGCCGTAGAACAACATCGATACATATCGTTGATTTAATGTTACTTTCCTTTTCAGGTAGATAGTGCAGAATAATATATCCTTTGCGCCGTTCCTGTGAAATTTCCATGACAGCCTTTCTATAATGAATGGTGGTCCTTCTTATTATTTCGTGCCGGCTTCGCCTGGAGTGTTTGGGGGAGGTGATTGGGAGGGGGCGCATCCTTCCTGCTTTTCTATCCCTCTCTCTAGCTAATAGAATAGCTTTGTTATATATAACAAACAACCACGAAGAGAACAATAGGTCTGTTGCTGTCTGTTTTCCTTTGTACTCGTTTGAGTGTGTATAATTCATCCTTAGATAGTATAATTACCTGACCAGGAAAGTAAAGTCATGAATACTTTCAATAAACCTAGAAACTCTTATATTAAACGTTGCTACCAGCATTTAATGGCTAAATTTATCTAATTTTCAATATAGATTCCTTTACCTTAGAAACAAGAAAACAGTGGCATAGGATTGCGAGAGATTGCCACAGCAGAAGATTCCCACAGTATCCACCATATTCTTTCCATTGACGATATTCCCTTTGGCTGTCGGACGTAATGACAGCTTTGGTAATCGGCAGGGTTTAACAAAGCTAAAACAGGATATCAGGAAAATGATACGTGCTGGGAAAACTTCATAGCTCTGGTACAGTATCCTCACCCAGTCCCACAATTACACAAGGAATAACATGTACCTACCAACGCAAGAAAGAAAAAGCTCATTACAGCAATCTCCTGATACTACCCAAAAAAAAGAAAAATAAAGAAAAAAGAAAGAAAAAAAGAAATGTATTCAGACTGGACCAGTGCGCAAAAAACTACAATGGGAAGGCAGACTGTACACCTTCCTTACAACCATCTTATTAATATCATTAGAAAGAATCCCAGGGCTCTTAGACAAAGGCAACCAGCAAGGAGCCCGAAAGATTTTTGCCTCGGTCTGGCCGCCTTTACACTGGAATTATTAATAGATACATGTCCGATTCTCTGTAGTACTAAGTTGCATGTTTTTTAAATGAAAAACATCTATAGTTATATGCATCTGCAGTATTACTTAGTCAAAGCTAACCTCGCATTCTCGAAATTACTAGGTTCTAGCGAAAATTAGTATGTGTGAAATTACAATGGTGCCGACTGTGCCGTATGGTTGCGAGGAGTGGGCTGTATATGCTACGGATCGAGAAAGGATGAATGTTTTGGGAACGAGGGGGCCTACTGTAAAAAGGCACAATATAGTTTGACACGGTAGAATGTGACACAGTAAAAACAGGATGCAGAAGTCTGTGAAGCATGACTGAAAGAACTGACTTCAACCTGTTGAAGTAGTATGGCAATGAAAAGAAAACTGGAGGTGGAAAGATAGTGATAATATATGGACCAGATGAAAAGATCATGAGAGGAAGAGACAAATGAGTGATGAGTGAAAGAAATTAAATCACAAAGGTCTGAGTATCAAGGCAAGTGGGGGATGTTTACAAAATAAAACAATTCGAGAAGAGTGGTTTACTGGGGAATGAAGATGTTAACGAAAACAGAAGAAAAGGTGAAGTGGCTTGAGGAAACATCTTAAACAGTGTTATTGATTGAGAATGTTTCAAGCTCGATTCTCTGTACATCATTATATAAGACAGCTGAGAGAACAAATATGATTAACTGAAGCTAATTTCTTCTGTTTTCGTGAGTCATCCACCTGAAGCTGGTAAAGGTATGCATTTTAAAAAATGTTCCTGCATACCGTTGTCCTGGATTCATTATAAATTTCTTTGCCCATATGGATATTAATTATGAACACTTAATTACTCTGTATATTTACCGTCTCGATAAGAGAGAGAGAGAGAGAGAGAGAGAGAGAGACATTAATTCTTATATCGTCCCAGACACGGATGCATGAAAATCATGATAAAAAGAAATTCGTTTTTATTTACCCATCTATCACTTCATCTTTACAGCATTCTCACAACTCTGGGATTATACCGCCGCCACGATAATATCCTGCCAAAGTCCGGCCCAGCGTGGAGGTGTCCTTGAGGGAGAGGGGAACGCCGCAGCTGTAGTGCATGATGGCCAACTTCAATTCAAGGGATATTTGTAAGTGTGCAGGGCTCTACTCGAGGGCCCTATGAACTCAAGCCAGTTTTCCTTTAATGCACAGAATTTCTCCCTCTTCCTGTGTAAAGGTTTTGAGTACTTAAGTGCATTTAGTGAGTGGGTATTAATAAAAGTATACACGTACAAACTTCTGGCAACGTGGAGTGGAGGCACACGACTGCGGCTCCAGCTAGCTAATAGAGGTTCTTCAGGGTCGACGCAAGGAGTGGCCTCTCACTCCCACGACTGCATAAGAACTTATGCGATGCTCAAAGCTTTGTTGTATATGTATGTGTGTATGACAAGCGTGTTTCCATGAGACGAAACTGGGCCACATCTACAACATGAATACAAAGATGGGTGCACTAAAGTCGATACGCCGTAGTTGTGAGATAGGATTGATTATTCTTGGTTACTCTGCAAATCTAGTCTAACTACACTTGGCCAACAGCCGAGCTGTAGGAGGCCAGGGATCTTCGCCAGGTTGGAACAAAGGCGCTGTATCCCTTTCAGTATAACGGCGTCTTTTTATAACCTATACGTGTTACCTCTATGAAATTCTGTAAAAATTTACGGATGTGTACTCGTCCTGGATTGATTAATGAAGGCTCTATCTAACCCCTCCAGTTCGAAAGGTCACTCCTAAGTGGAACAAAATCGTCTAAAGGCTGCAACAATAAAATGAAAAAAAAAAAAGTCATTGGAGCGAAGAAGCAAGGTCACACTGTTAGTTAACGTCTTCATCCGGACAACGAGGGATAATTTGTCTTTATAATTTGCGGTACAGATAGTAGACTTAACTCTAAGGTAACTGCTTTTAATTAACCACAATTGCACAGCGTAGAGTTTTACTCTCCAAATAAGTAAAGACAAAGTATTATTACCAAGCGCAATTCACTGTAATTACTTTCACATGCTTAAGCTCAAACTAATGTGGTATTCACTCCGTATATATGCCATATTGCGTTTATTTTAATAATCCAAGTTAATATTTGTAGTATTTATTCTGACTGTGTTGATGACAGCCTATTGTTAATTCAGTTAAACTCTTAATGATTCGAGTCATAAACATTCACAGACTTCTTGCAATATTTACAACATATAAACAGGTAGTGGTATATATACTTGTTTACATCTCGGAGACCATGTTCGTAACATTTTCAACTCCTACGACTCATTACCAAATGAATAAAATCGTTTGTCGTTGCCTGCGATAGAGTATCCGACCAGCTCTCATCGTAAGGGAGTTAATGGCACCAGTATAAACACTCAGGCTCCTCAGACTCACTCTCGCCTAACTAAAACCGTCTGGTGTTACTTGGAATAGAACGTTACAGGTACCCCAACCATAAGAGAAATTCGTATGTACTATTATTTTACCTTATAACAACAAAAACAACATCTACTACTACTACTACTACTACTACTACTTCTATGGTACTACTACTACTCCTACTACTACTACTACTAACTACTTCTGCTACACAGGATATATATTGTTATTATTATTATTATTTTATTATCATTAATAGTATTCCTATTATTCACACAAAGATTGCCTACATTCCTTTCTATGCTCATTGCGTGTATCATTGCCTGTCATACGATCTCTCCTTGGAATAATGGATCCTGCTGGTAATAAATGAACCATTAAAAAGTCGTAGTTGGAATCAGGCAGGGAGACCGTCTGTCCTCTCCCGGCACACACACACACACACACACACACA
>JAGKTI010007543.1:20982-36511 GCA_018397915.1 Birgus latro
TATATATAATCGATTATTCGTCCCGTGCACTGTTTTGCGACTTACAGTTAGAAAACAAGGCTTTGCTATTTATTCGATTCAGGGACAGTGATGCTGGTCTGTTTACTTCATGAGAAATCATGGATTGGAAGGTGTGGCTTCATAGTTCAAGCAATTTCAGTTAGGCAAATTAGGCAGTAAACTTGAATTACTTAACCGGTCTCGGAAAAAGCTTTATTATAAAGCGATGCATAATACTTGAGGGTTAGTGTGCTGATGCTTTAACTGCAGTGTAATACTTAAGTATCCATGGGTGACGGGATTTGCGTTATACAAGCCATGAATTCTATTTTGTCAGTTTCAGCTGGGTAGAAAAGTTCAGGTGTGATGTAGGTAGGTTTACAGTAACACATGATCGTGAAGTATGACAAAGGAATATTGTCTTACAAACTTGGACACTATCAAGTTACGGAGCAGTGATGGAATAGTGAAATGCTGCTGTGGTGATAAAGTGTAGAGCTAGAAAAATGATAACTGTTGTTATACATGCAGAATAATGCTGTAAAATATGCCAGTATTGCTATAATAGTGGAGAATATGCTTCAATAGCAATATATTGTCGTACAATAGAGGGGTAATAACGAAGGCTGTGATGTTATAGTGACATGCGGCATCTGAACGTGGCACACAGCCTGCGCGTGGATCCAAGGACAGCCAGGCAGGTGCTCCTCAACATCAGCCTACACTTCTTGCCCTCCTGATTACTACATCATTTTAACTTGGTCATAAATTAATCCCGCGTACAAAAACAATACCCCACCAGAGAAAACCACACCCGAGTGACCCAGTTGTGATATACATAAAGCCTTGAGTGAAGGACGTTGCCTTACTTCCATACTAGTCGCTCTAATTTACGCCAAGAATGCTATAAGTAGGTTTGCATTATGCGGACATTCTTCCTCCTACTTTGAGATAGTGACGCGTTTTTATAATTTCATGACGAATGTTCCCGCAGAAAATTGCTTCGACGGCTGACGAGAAAACACGACAGGGCGTGCGTGTGACCAACTTGATAATTACTTGTTCTGCCCACCGCTGGACAGAGTAATTTGAGGAACCGATGATGAATCGCTGCTCCTTTAATGTTTTCCTTTTTCCAAGGGATGGTACTAATGATGTGCTTAGACTCGAGCTGTGATAACAGCACCGTAACAGTGGGAAGGTGTAGGTCATTTTGTGACTTCAAAGTTAAATAGAAAACTGTCCCTCAGTGAAAATATCAACATATTCTTAGCTTTACAATCCAAATAACAGTCCATCTAGATGTGTGACAGTGTTGTTAAATGTGTATGAAAATAGTGCTGGAACCTTTGCCTTTTACCACAGAACTGAATACATAAATCCAGTTCTATCAAATAGTTTTACGCTGCAGAACAATTGTGTACTTAAGCAGAGTAGTTCCTATCTAATTAAGGGACGAAATTAAATTGCATCAGTGACCTTCAGACCCTGTAATACAATGTTTTAATATACTTTTCCTATCCTGAGCTTATCATGGACAGGTCCAGTACAACAAGGAGCGTAGATTGGCTTCATCGGGAAATGCTAATTCTTAACCACGTCAATCGGGTAATTTATTTTTTTCTCTTATTCTTGCTGTGACCTGACGGCTTTGCTCAAATTAGGAGAATCGTTTAGAACTGCACGGATTAGATACAGCTTTTATTTGTCCTCTGAGGAACTTCACTTTTTTTTTTATCCCATGTTCAGACGATTTTATTAAGCTTTGAGGAGGACTGCCAAAAGACGTAGATGGAAATTATATGTATCTCCTGCAGTTCGACAAGTCATCCCTGAGCTAAATAATACTGTCTAGTAAGAACGAGAATAACATATTACGTAGTATCATCTGCCTGAATTTTTTTTTCTTTCTGACATGTTTTTCTGTTTCATTCTTTCTCTTCTTGATGATTTTTAAAGTTATACCCGAGATTTTTCGGACTAGAGAGGTTACATATAGCCACACCTCTCTTCTATCGCTACTTCAATGGTCACTGTTCCTCTGAACTGTCTGCCTGCATCCCTCCACCTCTACGACGGGCACGTAGTACCCGTCTAGCAACAAACTCTCATCCCTTTTCTGTCCAACTCTCTAATGCAAGAGTTAACCGTTACTCCCAGTCTTTTATTTATGCAACTGGTCAACTCTGGAACTGTCTTCCTCTGTCTGTATTTCCTACTTCCTATGATCTCCAGTCTTTCAAACGCAGTGTGTCCAGGCATCTCGAATTGAACGGATCTTGAATTTGGCCCTCTTTTGTACTGTTTTTGCTTTTTCTTGGAAGGAACAGTATGCAGGCCCATGGCCTTTGGTTCCTTCTTCCATGCATAAAAAAAAAAACACCTAGCCTTTTTCATACAAAATGTCTCTCCAACGTTAAATAACAGGGTCTGGAAGTAGCAAGAGTGAAAGACGTCACCGGACTGAAGGAGCTAAAACCACAGGATAAAAATGAAGCGGGCGGCTGGATCGGGTTCCTGGTAAAGCGCCCGTCGTAGTTGCCAAGGTTATCCCAGGGTTGTTTAGGCGGTAATGATGCTGCATGCTACTCGGTCCGCTGCCTGCCTTAAAAGGAAAGGAATATTTTAAAACCTATAATTTGTGTGCTATCAACTTAAGGGAAATCTGCTGGTGATTGACGGGTGGTTGAATAATAACTCCTCCTAGCAACAGTCTGTGCCTTCAAGCTGTCTTGCTCACGGTAGAATTATTACACAGGTTTTCCCATGAGAAATGTCAACAGGTGTGGGAGGCATTTTCAGCTTTATCGCCATCATTCAAACGCTATTTATTTTACTCTTTTTTTAATTAATGATGATATGGTTTGTTCTTTCCATATAGTTAAATGATTAGGTTGGAGCCTCTGTTTCATACTCGCCTGTGATTCAGATGCATCCAGGCTGTTGCAATATTTTCTTTCACTCCATTCTTTCTTCTCTTTCTTGTCTAATCCCTTCCTTTCACCCCCACCCCTGCTGTCAATCTGCACATCCCCTTTACCAGTCTCTCCCCAAACATTCGCTACATACGACCAATCCTCAGTAGCACATTCTAGTCAGTCTTTTTTCTCCATCTCCGTCTACTTTCTCACAGTTTTCATACTGTGTTATTTCTCATTCGGTTAAACGAGTTGGAATCGTTCGCCCTAAAAATTGGAACTTGGGGCTAGGAAGGAGATGAAATATCCCTCTGAAGAAAGTGTTTTCAGATATTTTGCATTACTCATAAATACTAAGGCCCTTCCTGTGTCTCATAGAAGTGGTAAGCTTATAATAGGAGGAAGTGTGTGTGATTATAAATTTTTATTACTTAACAGATTTTTAGAGTAAAAGGTGTGTAGTAAGTCCTTCTCTAACTTAAATTTTCTGTGTCTATTTTTGATTACATATCACAAATCAGTAGCCGATTGTGTGTGTGTGTGTGTGTGTGTGTGTGTGTGTGTGTGTGTGTGTGTGTGTGTGTGTGTGTGTGTGTGATGAGATGGAAGGATGGAATGAGAAAGGAGAGTGTAAGCTGGAGGGAGGTCAGCGAAATGGCAAGGGACAAGGCGACATAAAGTCGACTTGCTTGTGGCCACCCCTTGCGTGATGACGGCGTCTGGCAGTAAATAGATAGATATAAATATGCTCACAGTTTTCATATTCACAGTCTGCATTTGCTTCTGTTCTTTGAACTCTGGAATGCTGCATATTAATATATGTTGATATTTTAATAATGCAGCCCAGCAGTTAGCAACCTACCATATATGCAAATACCTGATACAGCTGACCCAACTCAGACCATCAAATTCCTTGCTACTTTACCTCATGATTTAAGCTGTTCAACAAAAAATACATAACCTTTGTCTGTACTTTCACAGCTTGCCAAGCATCGGTTCGACCATTCATCAACCGCCATTATGTTTCATGGTGAGTACTAAAAACTCTACTAGAATCAGTTTATCATCGCATTCAGTCCCAGCCCTTTGAGCGTGACTTTAAATGAATTAAAGATGTCGAGGTGGAGCATAGATTGCCTGTGATGTTTGGAATTAACTCACAGGTAAATATTTTTATTACATTTTGTACTCTTTCTAACACATAGGTACTAAGCTTATAAACAGTTAACCTTCACCACATCGCTTCTAAACATTCTTTCAGATGATAATTTTACCAGCCGAATGAGGAGTGATTTTGTTATTTTTTACTGAAGTCTTCTTGAAAACAGGATAATAAAACGGCCAATCACATGCGAGTGTGAGGAGAGGAGAGGGGTTTATATGCCAAGATAAACTGGTTCTAGTATAACACAGTTACTGTCATGTCTTGAACTGGAACTCGAACTCAGATCACCACCAAAATTTAATCAGTTTTTCCTTGGCACATGACTCACATTTCCACACAATTTCACTGAAATCCATTAATGACATTCTTAGATATCTTGTGGAGAAAAAAAGTACTTTTCAAAGATCAGCAGCAAATGCGTGATTGCTAATCACAATTACAGTAATCATGCACATTTTAAAATGCAATAGTTACTCACTTCCATACAATTTATTTCAAGGATATGGATGAGTTTGGTTTCATTTTAATTACGAAAGAAATATCGGCAAGGAAATATCGGGAGGAAGTGCTTAAATTCAGTCAGCTTATTTGTGCATAAATTTATCTCATCTTTCTTGTACGTATCGTGAAAGAAGATTGGTAATGCTCTGGTTTTTAGCCTAAGGCATTCAGGAAAGTTTATCCTGGCAACAAAGTACCGATTGTGGCTCCATTGACAGGAGGTGTGTCATAGCGAGGCTGACTGCTCTGGCCAATCCTAGGGATAAGCAACTAGCTTCCAGCACCTTTGTTGTTTAGTTTTCAATTGCTGATTTATGGAAAGGGGGCTGGGGAGACAACTGTGCAATCAGAAGAATACCTGGTCCATATCCGAAAGATCCTCGGATCGATTCCTTGTCCTACTGCAGACCTTCGTACAGGCTCTGGTTTGCTTCGTTAACTTGAACGAAAAAGAGAGAGTTGACTGTCAGCTAACGTAGGTGTGTCGTAGTTCTGAAGAAATTTTTGGCTGGATTCCTTGTCAGCCACACTTGCGCGTGCTGGTTCGTTCCCCGCAAAATACTGCCCGACATTGGTTTCATCTCTCAAAATACCCTCTTTCTCCAACTACAGTTAATGCTTCCACTTTATTCCCCCTTCCTTCCAGATCGGCGGCATATCAGACTTGGCTGCTTCCTTTGTCAGCGACACACACTGTCTAATGGTTTATTATTGTCGTTTTTCCTTGAGCTGAACCAGATTTTTGTCCTTTTGCAGCCCATTTCTCGTAGCTCAGTCGTAGAATTAGGCAATACCATGGCTCTGCGTTCTACCCACAGCACAGCTTCATGACTTGCATAATATTCTAGTGTCAGTCTCATGCTACACCGTATTCAAGATGGAGAGATGGCATGTTTATACCAAAATACTGCAAGAAGGGTATAGTTTCTGTTTGTAGGTATTTATGCCACTCATATATACTGCATTGTTTATGTTCCTGGTTACATTTCCTACATATTTCTCTTTTCCTCACGGGACAGTTATATGTTGTTCTGTGACAAGCAGTCTCCCATCATCTTGAGTCCAATGCAGTTACTCAAGGTGGCTTGGCATCCAGTCACACAATCTGACAAGACACTTCATTAGTATGGACGAAACTTGTTCAGTGGAATGTTCACTGTACATCTGCATCTGTCTCAACGGTTGATTAATGTTCACATCCACGCTCACGCATATCGCTTGATTGTTCCCTCTTTCAGCAGTTCCTTCAGGAAATATCGCAGTATTGTTCAGGATGAAGCTGGTAGTCTCAGCGGTACGTGACTGTGCTGTTGGCTATGTAGAGCTTTGCTATGTTTGTGCGGCCGATAGATCTTCCTTCATTATCTTCAGTAACCACTTCCCTAGTTGTGACGGGGGCGTTAGGAGCTCCTCATTTGGTTGAGAATATCCGGAGAGTTTGGTCAAGTGGTTGTCTTGACAGAGGAGCTGTTCTTAGCTCATGGGCCGGGAAGATCTCTGCAGCTGCACTTTTGTATGTGCCTTAACGTTCACACTCGTCTGGCACTCGTGGGCAATGATACAGGTGACCTAGGTACAGTCAATCTTAGCGTGAATCCTCTAAAGCCGCTTCATTAACTTGTTTATGCCGGAATACCTACTTTTCCTCAATTCAAAAAAAGGAAGAATCCATGGCTGAGAGCCTGCGTTATCCCACAAAATATGCCATATATTGCAATACTTTTCTCCCACGGGAAACCTCAACAAATCTTTCGATGTGAAATAATTGTACTGTTACTCTGCATAAAAAGTCACTATGCAGCTGCTTATCATTACAATACAGGAGCGCCTGGGTGAGTACGAGTGCCTGAGAAATTCCTGTGCCCCTGTTCCCCTGCATAATTACTATGATATTCGGTGTATATTGCAGGGAACATACACCGTGGGAATGGCTGCGTCGTTTTTTTTTTTTTATCTGGGCGCACACAATATATGATTTTAACACTCACAATACAAACCCCAAGAAACATAGAATGACTATAATCCCGATGAAGGTTGCTTCTTGCATGCTGGTCGAGTAAATTACAGCGTATACATGGCACTATATCCAGGCATAAGAACAGCTTGGACAGGATGAGGGACCGTAAATGGTAAGCCACGCAGATATGAAGGGCAAAGGTGAGGTAAACGATTACTCATATTGCTCAACACAAGAAGTTACAAGAGCACAAGAAGGTCACAGGAGCAAATGCAGTATCATCTAATCATAAGTTATGGGTTGATTTCCTTCACCGCGGCGGCGTTAGTGAGTATTGGTTGGTGGCTGCTCGCCCAGGCTCACTTGGTTTGTGGACCTGAGTATGGGAGACAATGGAGAACGAAGATCTACTTTAACACTGTCAAATTTAACAAAGGAGGGGCAAGTAGAACTTTTTTTTAAATAAGACATAGTTATAACACTCAGTATTCTATGTCTCATTCTCAAGTGAACAAAATAATGTGGCGTTAGAGAAAATAAAATAGAAAAGCTGCCCCGACCTTCAAAGAGTGAATGGTACTAGTATTAAGATTCAAGCTCCTGTCTTACTCTCACCGAATTAAAACCGTCTGGCGATATGTGGAATATAATACAGGAGAAGACGCCACCTTGAGAGGGTTAAAATTCCCTTGTTTGATATATATGCAATCCAAGTCGATATTTAAAAGAAGGACATAACATAAAAGAAAAATGTAAGTTGTAGTATGAAAAACACCTGGTCAAGGAGATGGTAGAATGCCTCCCAGTTAAGCCGACGAGAATGCAGTCCTTGATTTGTAATTCTCCTTTAGAAAGGTGATGGGACGCAATGAACATATTTTCATTACTTCACTCTCAGGAAAGATCTATCAAACTGAAGAGAGGTTAGATGTAGCATTCACTAACCTTTGTATTACTAGAGGGCTATCCTAAACTCGGCAGTATAATCCAACATCGCCAAGAATAGAATTAGGTAGAGGCTTTCTTGAAGGGGTTAATAAGGTTACATTTATCAAAGCTGGGGCACATGAAAGTTATAAAAAAAAAAAAAGTACTTTCAGCTCCTTCACATCTAAAAGTGTCTTATAAGTTTAGTAGTATCGTGTGGCAGCAGCAAGAA
Organism: Birgus latro; assembly: GCA_018397915.1. Classification (NCBI taxonomy): domain Eukaryota; kingdom Metazoa; phylum Arthropoda; class Malacostraca; order Decapoda; family Coenobitidae; genus Birgus; species Birgus latro. Next base: position 28,683 of record JAGKTI010007543.1, read on the forward strand.
TAAGTTAGTAAATGCCTAGCTGTAATGAAAGGGTTTATAGAGCCTTTCTCGCCTCTTAGCAACGAGAGGGTCTCTTGCAAGCTGGTTATAATTTTCCCACGGAGGCAAAAATCATAATGGAAAGGCGTCATCTTAGAGAAGAAATTAATTCATGTGTTTCATTAAAATTTTGAGGATTGAACACTTATTGTTTTTTTTCCCTGATTATTCGTGTTATTATATCATGGCATAATGATAATGAGATGAAAAGCTAAAAAAAAAATACATCTGGAAGCTCGGGAGATTTTCATTAGTAAAACCGTTTATTGTTTTACACGTAACATCTCAGTCTATCATAACATTTAGATGCTGTTTAAGAAAATATATCCCCGAAACCCTTTTAAACTGTCAGCCAGAACAATATGACATTTAAAACCAGTCCACATAAAGACAAACCTGTACTCTGGTTTTATATACGGTCTTTCACAGCGTCCTGCGAGATCGGTCATCTATTGCCCTCCTCGCCTGGACAGAGTCCAGCGAGGTATTGATTTTGTTCGAGTTTCTTTGTTTGTTAGCAACATTAAGGAAAAACGGCGGAATAAAATTAAATGGAGCTTTCAGGATATGAGGGCACTGGTCCCAAAAGATAGTGATTATATTTTGGAGGCAATCGATTGATCCTGAAAGGTCAAAATCAAGGTCAAGGAATTTTCAGAGGGCTATAACTTGATGCGGGTTGAAGATAGGGATATTTACTAGTATTAGCATACAGGAAGTCCCAGATGGCTTTTAATTGGTACCATGACCTTTGACCTTAAGTGGCCTTGAAAGACCAAACTCAAGGTCACGGTTATTCACGGGGCTACATCTGGAAACCAAGTGAAGACTGATATTTACTATTAGCGACATATAGGAAGTCTCATATGGGTTTCTAATTGTTACCATGACCTTTGACCTTAAGTGACCTTGCAAGGTCAAGTCCAGGGTCGCGGATATTCGGGGGACTATAACGCGAAACTGGTTGAAGATAGAGATATAAACTATTATCAAGATACAGGAAGTCTCTTATGGGCTTTCATTTGGCACTATGAACTGGAGTGACCTTTAAAGGTCAAACTTAAGAGCACAGATATTCAGAGAGCTATAACTTGAAAACGTTTGAAAATAAAATAGCTGTTTTCGGGCGAAGTTTATTGTGTCTGGCACCACTCTTTTTTTTCCTTTTTTTCAGTGCGTCCAATTGTGGGCTCAAACTTCAAACACCGTTCTCAGATACCTAGCAATCCTCATGCGTGCCTCAGACTTTGATATGTGATCACTTTGCGGCTGATACCTACAATACATGATGATGAACATACAGTACTGCGTATTAGGACTCTCGCATTCAGGACTGGAATGATGGTACTAGCAGGTGTGTTTTGTGACATGTTAGTGGGTCGTGGGAAGCATTAGTTTACGAAATTCGAATAATAAATAATGTTCACTGCCACAACCGGGATCAAACTCCCGTCTTTTCCAGCAGCAAATTACATCATATAACATGGCTTCATTTAGCCTTCCTTCACAAAACAACTAAGGTGTTTAGCCACGATACAAAAATGTCAGCGGACCCAAGTTTTGATTACATTTTGATAACTTCAGCTCCTAAACTGAAACATTTTTCGTAATTTTGTTTTGCTGTCTCCCACTCTCTGAGAGAATAAGTGTGACTGAGGATTTAGAGAACTTAATCCACAAAACGCTACTTTATTCTCTGTGAGAAGTTGAGGAGATGGAAAAAAATAATAATTAATTTATAAATTCATGAACTTGTTATCATCAACATCACAGCACCGCCTCCCTCCCATCCATTATATTACCGCCTCCCTTCATCACTCATGGTGAGGGCAAGATCCAAAAAACAGGACCAGGGAAGTACAAAAACTTGAGTCAGTCAGCAAATTCCCCATTGTATTAGAGGTGGCAGGAGGCTTAAAAGAAAGTGACAACAGACTTATTTCTTTAAAACTAGTAAAGTGTGTTTAGTGCGCGCGTGACGAGCTAGCGCCACGTTATAAAATTACAGGGGGAATCTCCGATATTTAATTGCTAGAACTGATGCCAAAGAACACAGTGTTACAACAGAAAGTCTTTTAAAATTTGATTTCGTAATTGAGGAGCTCACCGATTAGAGCCAAACACTCCCTTGGAATACTCAAGATTCCAAGGGGTTCCTATGACTTTATGGGGGAGTTTTCAGTTAACAAAATTTATTGAATGAATATATCACATTCAGAAAGAATTTCAACTTTACTTCACATAGGAGCAAAGTTATTAGCTTCTGCTTAGCGTAACGGCCGGGTCGGGCCGGGCATTCCATTTTTAAACTTAACTGAGAGAAAACATTGGTAGCTCGCTTCGCTCGCTTGCTTGTAAAAATCCATGTGCGGAGTTCAATATACTTGCGTGCACCACACACACACATACACACACACCATGAGAAAGACGGGCAAATTCATCATCATCATAACACCATCATCACTGTATTCCCACTGTTACTCGTGGAGGAAGGGATCCAGAAAGATGAAAGTGAAATTGTGTAAGTGGGATAGCTGTAACATAGTACCCTGTCATTGGTTAGCCTTTTCAGATTTTTGGTTCCACTTTATTAGTGAACAGTAATGACCTATACATAAAATTGTGCTTCGTTTCATCAGTGGGCAAGAGATCAACCCATTTCATTTGTACCTCCATAAATACAAGTACATACTTATCCGGTGATAGGTGGGGGCGCCGATCATCCACTCGCTTGATGTAGTGCTGCCAACATCTTTCGTGTCTGTCTGTCTTTTTCTGTGTCTGTCATCCTCCCTTAATATTTCTCCCATCCTTCCTGTCACTATTTATTACTCTTCTTTCTTCTTCAGGTGGCTTTGCAGCGAGTGACAATCATAATGGTTTCTTTTAATGCAAGAAACCATTTACGACGCTAGGTGGCAACTATATAGCCAAATAATGGGGCGATGTGGAACTTTCTGTGCTGACACTGTTAACTTGGTGGAGAAACTCAATTGTGGCGTCCACCCAGGAACCAAACCTCCACACCAATCCCTGGGGCGCCTAGCTGAGGAGAGGCGATGTCAGCCGCATGGGAACATCGGTTCACTGCACGGGACGGCCCTGTAGGGGCGGTTGCTTGTCTACGTTTGATGGGTCTGCTCGATCAAACAGACTGGGGTAGCACAACAACAACACACATACATATCCAAGTAGTGTATCATTCGACATTTTTTAGGTGGGAAAAAAGGTCTGGATGATGATGATGATGGTGATGATGATTTTTTTGCTTCCTCATCTTCCATAACTCTGTTATTCACGCATTCATTTGAAATAACCGACCAAGTTATAACCCTACTACGCCGCCTCCTACCATCAAGCTCATTCACTTTATGTTTTCCCAGCACTATTCCTAACCATTCTCTTCCTAACCACATTATCTTAGCACGCTTCCTGCTTCTCTTTGATCAGTAGACTAGCATTCAAGACATTTTTCACGAATTTATTCATATTTTATCGTATCCAAACTACGCACACTGTACAGACATTCCGTTCTCATTTGATATTCATACCATTTCAAAACGTCTCAGCAATACATGAACATGAGCAGTAAAAAGTTAGTTTTTTTGTTGTCTGTCTGCAACGTCTGTACTCCTACCTTTATTCCCTATGTACTCGTATGTCATCACAGAACCACTCACCTTACTGCTTTGGACGTCTCTACTCTTCTTGACATTCTCATATATGCTTCTTTTTTTCCTTTGCTTACTGTACTGAAAGTTTTCCACCACTTCTGATCTTTCTCCATTCACGGTTTTACTCTGGAAGTCAACTTTCCTCTCGACAACCAATATTTTGTTCTTACCTGCATTAGCTCTCAGACATGGTTGCCCACAAACATTCGTAAAATTGAACAAGTCTACAGTGGTTTCGTTCATTGTCTGCACGAAACACAGCGTCATGTGAATAAATGAGAACGTAAATATATCCCTCCCCAACATACCTTACCAGATTCATTTGTCTAAATATCTCATAATTTACTCTCTCTCATGACACATTCACATATTCAGGGGGTGTGGGGACAACATAGGAACATCGCACACACTCCTGCCTCGCTCCAGTACAGCACTATTTATTCTTAATATTTTTCTTTTAAGCGTCAGATCTTGACAAATACTCAGCTCGTCATCGAAAAAAAGTACTCTATATGGATTCCAGTAGTTGCCGTTAAGATGAAGTCACACCATAGGCATTAGCGGCTATCCACATAATATTAAGAAGTGAGTCTAATTCCCCCATCCCAGAGATGGTCATCGTAATCTAAACAGAATCGTTTGATGTTACCTACAAGGATAATAAGAAATTGAAGTTCTTGGATAGAATGATTTAACGATTTTCTTTTTTTTTCTAACGGAAAGTGCTTGCGTAAAATTATTGGGTGTTAGGAATATTATGACAACCCAGATTTTGGGAACCACTGCTCAAGAAATACTGGAATATGGATAAAATGTCGAATTACTGACCTACTTGAGCCAACACTCTCACTTGGCTAACTATCGATTTCATAAGAGTCATTATAAAAGTTAACCACTTTAAGATCAAGATTTGAGAAGGGGGTCTCCAGTATCTCTGCCTCCCCTCCTCTCGTTATGTTCAGTGCTACCGCAGCACAATAAGCCACCAAAACAGTATAGCTGGGACAGGGAACTTAAGGCACCAGAAGCGGAAAAAGAAAAAAGCTTAACTACGACCTCTCATTGTACCTTGTCGTAGAAACGCTTAACCCACGTAATCATTTGACGCCCTTTACTGCTGTCTGGATGAAGATAAGTTTTGGGAGCGAGCTGATAAGACAAAGACCGACAGGATGCAATATTTGATGCAAATCGCTAAGATAGAAATAAGAAAACGGCCATAATATATTTCCATATGCAAATGCTTATCACCATCAGAATCTATTAACCTTTTGCATAGGATTGGATCGGTACCAGCCAACTGGCATTTGCACCTCAGTCGAGCTCTAAATCAGTGTTGTCTTTAAAGTTTTCTGTTAAGAAGTATGTTCCAAATATAAGTAAAGGGCTTATTAGAGAAATATTTTAAAAGCAAAAAGTTAGACCAGCATTGGCACCTGTATAATCAAATTAGATGAAGTCTGGTATAGAATAGGAGAAATAAGAGTACTGGTTTGATAGAAGAGCTGGAAACGAGCGAGAGCAGTAGCCAAGCAGTATCATTAGCACACATATATTTCGCTATAAAAAACCAGCCGGGCAAAGATATTAGCGAAAATATTTGAGTACAGTCATAAGTATGCGCAAGAAATGAGGGATCTGCATTTTTCCCTTTTTTTTTTTTTCCTAAGTATAAGATAGGGTATGCCTTTGTGTTTATGAACTAACACTTTTACAGTAATTACTGGATAGAACTTTGCCGATCATAGTCATATCATGGCATAGTTTCAGGTTTCCCCTTATAAGTAAAACAATAATTTCTGACACTATGGACATTTTGCATAATCATCATTCCTGTGGTAGTGTTGAATCTGGCTGCTCCTGTTAAGTAGAAGAGAGGGTAAAGAAGGAAAGTTATATCGCTAAAATGATCCCAGATTTTTAAAAAATTGATGGGTCCCGGCATTCCACGGTGTTTTTTTTATGTTAATTCACCCTAGGAGATGTGGGAAGCACCGTAGAGTATTTGGTCCAATGGCGCGGCTTCAGTGCCTAATATTCTCAGTAACGTAGCAGCCAAAGTAAATGCAAGTTTGATTCGGGCAACAAGAAATGGAAATAAAAATATTTATAATATCCTCATAGTCTATGACCTATTGATAAGCTGAAACTCATCTTTGATATCTAGCAACTGTACTTCTTCGGGCATTGTTATGGCCACATAGCCACAAAGAGTTTAGCATGTTGGAATGCAAGGCACCAATGACAAGGAAGGAAAAAAAAACTAAGTTGTTGGATGACATGTGTAAGCATGCACATGATTAGTTTTGCATCCCTTTCATAACATGGAAGCAGCTGTTCCCCAAAGTGGCTGAAAGAGTAACTTAACCAGATGACGCGAATTAGAGTGAATTGTATTCCCTGTGGGGCGGGGCCAATAATTTCGAAGGCTTGAAAATTGGGAAAATCAGCGTGGCCCCCTCTCCTTCCTTTTAAAAATAGTGTTGATATTACTTCTGGGTTGTTCCGTTTCCTGTTTCTAGATCCTGCCAACCACAGTTTATAGCAGGCAGTAGTGTGATGAGGGTGAAGATCATGATAACTTCCCATTGTACTCGGTAAGGGCCAAACACGAGGTCCTTCTGTAGGCACATTCGTACCTTAACGTAGTTGACTGACACAAAACAAGGAAAAATGAGAAGGCAGCAGACTGAAGAAAAACAAGAGGAAAAACAAAAGATTGCAGAGTCCTGAGAAGCGAAAAACAAAAGACTGCGGAGTATTGGCACACTGTTAGACAATGGACGCCTATATTTTCTGCAAGGGGTGGCATGTTGGAGAGGTGACTACAAAGGCTCACCGAAGGCAGTGTTAATTACGTTAAGTCTTTAAGGGTATTACATCGAACGAAATTAATGAGTTCAATGTAGGCACTCCTCTATGAATACTTTGTTTATGCTGAGACTGCCAAGTAGTTTTTTCATTTCTCTCTCTCTCTCTCTCTCTCTCTCTCTCTCTCTCTCTCTCTCTCTTTCTCTTTCTCTTTCTCTCTCTCTCATTTAGAACAGGGAATATCCATTAGCACACCTATGTTCTTATAAATACTCGATAACACTCAAATACTATCAGCGTATTTTCCAAACGGTGTTCATTTCTCTGCAAATATCCAATTACCAACATCTTCACACTAAGTACACTACCACCGATACCTGTAAACAAATGCATATTATAAAAAATTATATACATCGCATGAAAAATCAACACTAGGAAAAAATTCAATTGGCAAAAATAAGATTGTTCCCTAGCTTAATCATACGTCCACCTAGAAATATATTCCACCTTGATAACGCACGAAGGAGATCCAATAACTGTAATCGCGGGATCGGACTTGGATGCGGATCAAATTGGAAATATTCTCCAGCAGGCGTTTATTACGTGGCGAGCGAGGCGGGGCGGGACGGGGGTGATGCGGTGTGACTGGGATGGTGTGGTGGTGGCAAGGATAGTTCAGGGTCGTGGGAGACAGGGAGCGAGTCGGTGGAGGTGGACAGGTGCCGGGAGAGTGTTGCATATGATCGTGGCCATGAAAGTGCTAACGAGGTGGCATATGATCAGTGGAGAAATGCTCGCGAGGTCTTCCACATTATCTTTGCCAAGGCGAAGGTGTCTTATGATCAATGGAAGAGTGCTGGGGTAGTGTTGCATGTTATCCTGGCCATGAATAGAGGTAAAGGAGTGTCATATGATTACTGGGCAGGTGCTGGGGAGTTATTGCATATTATCATGACCTAGAACGTCGTAAAGAGGTTTCATATGCTTAGTGGACGAGTGTTAGGAAAGTGTTGCATATTACCATGGCCAAGAAAGGAGTAAAGTGATCAGTGGAGGAGTGCTAGAAGTCCTGTATATTATCGTGGCCATGAAGGGGGTAAAGGAGTTTCATATGGTTACTGGGCAGGTGCTGGTGAAGTCTGTCATATTCTCCCAGCCATGAAAGTGTAAAAGGGTGTCATATGAACGGGTACTTGCAGGGGTAGTTGGGTACTCGTTTAATATTCTGCCCAAGAAAAGGGTAAAGGGGTGTCAAGTAACCAGTAGCGGAGTGTTAGGGGAAACGGGTTCATTCTGACCAAGAGG
>JAGKTI010007544.1:0-36505 GCA_018397915.1 Birgus latro
AAACCAGAGGGGTTAGTACAGTAGTAGTTGCAACCCCAGGCTTATCTGAATATGAACTCAGTGGACTGTAGGCCAAAGTTCCCCTTCCACAGTTCACCATCCTCCTTTCAGGGGTTAGAGAGGGAATTGAAAGATGTTTGTATATCCAGGCAGGTACACTGCTCCCATCTCCATCACCAGGTAGGGTTAGATGTAGTAATAAACCCCTTCAGTACAAGACAGCTTTCCTAAGTTGAATAAAATCATCTGGCAGCAGCAAAAATAAGCAAAAAATGATCACCTGTCTTCAAGAGGTTAGTTAGCATCCAAAACCAAGTCATGCAGCAGTAGTGACATGGCTTCTGTTAATCGCATGTATGTTCGGTTTTGTACTGTGTTTAGTTTGGAGTATATCAATAAGGGTATGTAAGTGTCTTGTGGTGCTATGGATTGTATGGTGCCAAACTGTGAAGCTTGTGGATATGGGTAATGATTCAACTTTGTAAATATTTCACAGCAAGTCCTCAGTATATGTCACCCTTTTTTAACACTTTAATAGTACATTACAAAACATTACCAAGCAAAGTTCCATAGTTACCAGTAAAGCTGATTTGCCAGTTCCCTCAATTTACATCACCAGATTACGGAACACATTTTTGACATGTAATGAGGATTGCATGTATATACAGTACTGTAATTAGAAGCTGTAGTTTTATCATGTGATGGCACTGGGAGAGTTCATCACTTTTACAACTGCATTAGAATCCCAGCCACATATTAAGATACTGCAGCGTATGATGACTTGTTGATGATTATTGACACAGAGCAGAGTCACAGTTTATGCATACTTGGTTACACAGATTATCTTATGTACAGTATAGTATCAATATATTCCTTCTTTAAGTTACTCCAGTTCTGTATAATCATCATCATCATCTCTGATGCCTTGCTTCCTCCTGGGAACCACCAGACAGGGGATAGCCTTGACAGAAACTGCCTTCAAACTACTTTACACTAACATACCTCTTACTCTTCTCAGACATTCATCCTCTTCCTTCTCTCTCACCTGTATACTGTACTGCTTCACTCTTTACAGACTTAGTTTTAAGATCACACTGTGCACTTTATCTGTCAGGGTCCAGATGTGCAGCTTACCATTTTATACCTCCATATGCGTCTAATTCATAGCATAGGTAGGCTACCATTGTGGGTGATTTTTGGCAGCAGTTACTTTTGGAGATTGGAAGGAAATTCACTTTTCACTTGTATTGTGTATATGGTAGCACTCAGAGTTACTGTAAATTGTGATTTTGCGGAATTCCAGTGAGAGCACACATTCCACACAGTTATGTTAATAAGTAATCCCTCAATTATCCGGATGACCATTATCCAAACGATCCATTACCTGAGCACTGTGATTTTGCTGTATTAAACCATTATACATACATTTTTCCATTTTTTCTTGATAAAATGCCGCGTCTGGGTGGAAATTATAGTCACGCTAACATTTTTGCCCGCTAGGGCAGTAATAGCCTGGTGGTGCCGTGCTGTCTGGCTCGGTAGTTCACTCAGCATCCGCCAGAAATCCCCTCAGTTGTTCCCAGTTACTGCCCGGTGACCATGTAGTGAACAGTTCCTCTCAGTGGTTATGGCAGTGCACGTGGTTGCTTTTGTGGTCATTCCCTACCTGCTTCAGGCACATCAGAGTATGCCACTAGACCACACAGGATGTACTGTGCAGTGCAACAGCTTTGCCAGCTGCAGTGCAACAGCCCGAGTCAAGGAGCTAGTGGGTTATTTAGCATGACACCCTGTGAGGACTTATCAGTGTTGACATTGATTTATTCTAGTTTACTGTACTGTACCATGATTTTATTCTAATTTACCGTGATCTTATCATATTTTACCATTATGTTTTGTGTGCCCACTGCATTTTTCTTGTGTAGCCTTTTTTTCATGCTTCTTTGCATGTCACTGCAGATTATGGCCCTGCAGTGGTGATTGCTTCTCTGTGGTTGATGGGTCTTCTTGACCATGGTACAGTAATTGCTTGGCTGTGGTTTATAGGTTTGCTTGACCAGATAGAGTAGTGTTAAACAACAGGAACAAGTGTTGTACGATTTACTGTAGCGGCCTTTTACAATGGCTTTCTAAGTTAGGTTATGTACAAAGGGGGGCCAAGGGAGAAGTCCATTATCTTGATGGATCCACTTTCCTGACATGCCTTTGGCTGTATTATGTTGGATAATTGAGGGATTACTGTACAGTATGGTGTGATGGTGTGGGTTGTTATTGTTGGCATACTGACCCCTTGCTCATATGAATGCGAACCCAGTAAACTACACACTGAAATCGCCCTTCTTCAGTCGACTGGCTTCCTTTTGGGGGATAGGGAGGGAACTGAAGTATTTTTGTATAGCTGGGGAGTGGAGCTGCCCAGTTTCTGTACATCAGTGCCACTATGTGAAGACATCCCTTGTCCACAATATGCATGTGTGTTTCCAGACAAGTGACACTGTGTGTATTTTGCCATCTCATTCCATTGATTCTTTTACCACAGATCCTCACATGTATGCATATTCTTTTCTGTTTAGATGGCATTGTATCACCTCTTCACCTCTTCTGTACAAATTCATTCCTGCACATGGCATGGTTATCTCTTGTACAGTATATTTATGCACTTTATGTTGCTACAAAGGCATGAATAACATACAGGAGAATCATAAGGTGCAAAATACGAAATAAATTGCTGAAGAGGTGGTACTGGGCAGCTTCCTCAGCAAACAAGAATCAGCAGCACATTTAACCCTTCAAACTGGTTCTTGTTATCCTTTTTTTTTTCCTCCCCTTTTTTGGAGGGGTTAGATGGAGTTGTTTAGTACCCCTTCACAACAAGAGGTGTCAATATAGTACAGTAGTGTGGTAACAGGAAGGATAAAATAATGTACGGTACTCAAGCAGAAAGGCTTAGCTGAAATGCCCTGTGAACCTCTCACAGCCACTTCAGACTAATGAGTCTTGATTTTAATAATGTATCATCATATTTTTCAGCAGCCATTTTTACAACCCCAATAAAGTTTGATCATTAACCCCTTCAGCACTGTGACATTTTTATATACCTGCCACCATGCAACAATTTTATTTGGTTTATGAGACTTTTAAGCTGGAGCAGTTAGATAGATTCACTCTCAAAAGTCCCTTCAGGTTGAATTAAAATATCAGGAGATTGCAAGAATAAGCTAGAAGTGTCATTGTAGTGAAAGGGTTAATATAAAAATTTGTCCTGTCTGGGTGGTTCAGATGAGGTTGTATTAATTGTAGACCTGACATAATTATCAGACTGGACTTAGGTATCATATTTTGAACTACGTCAGTCATTGTATCTTGCTGCTTACTGAGATAATGTAAATACTAAGTCTACCTGCAGACAGACATTGGTAGTCAGTTAATGGTGCTTAAAGCAAAGAGTAATTTTTTTTTTCTCCAGAAGAGCTTGTGTCAGGAAAGGTTGTGCGTACTTTTAATAGTTTGCCATAGAGTTGTTGGTAAGTGTAGATTTGGGTACAAATGGTGGCCAGGGACAGTTTTTAGTGTTTTGAGTGTGCCAGTGCAGTGTACCTGTTAAGGGAATCAGGTTGACCAATAGATTATGTTGTATAGTTATATCTCTGTAGTATACAGTACTATGATAAGTTTGTCACCTTCAGATCAGTACTTGCTGTTACGATTATTTTATTTAATTAAGGGTAGAACTATCAAACTGGAGGGGTTAGACATAGCCTTCCTTTAACCCCCTTATTACCTGGTGACCCTTCCTTAACTGAAGACAATTGACAGCAGTTGCAAGATTTAAATATGAAAGACTTAATCCTAGTGAAGGGTTACTTTGTTAATCAGGAGGGTATATACAATATGAGTTTCACAGATGGTTTCCTGTCATTTGGCAAATCACAAAGCTAACAACAGACTCTTATATAATTACAACTCTTTTATTTCCATCTTGCTTTTAGGCTCTAGGGCTTCCTTTGTCAGATGTCTGCCAGAAAATCATAAGGTATCTACATTAATGATGCCCTGAAACATTTGAATGATGTTTCCTTGATTCATCATGGCCTTTTTCATTTTTCCTACCTAAGAATGGGTGAGATAAGATCCAGAAATAATTGAGACCTTGTCTCACCTCATCCTGTGGTGGGAAAAAGAGGTCTGGATAATAATGAAGCTGTCAGTGAAAAATGATGACAGCTGCTGTATCATAACCATGTTGTATTGTAGCATAGATTTGCAAATGCTGTACATTCCTGAGGTATAGTTCTGCCCACCCAACCTCTACCCCTGGCTGGAGAGGGATACTTTCATGTGGTGGCATTGATATGACTGAGCTGCATCACAGCTGTCTTATATAAACATCCATCAGCTTCTTCCCAGTCTCCCAAATTGAGGATGGTGGACTGTGAGGGGAGGGCAACTTCACCTTGCAGTCCACCAGACTTACATTCAGATGAGTCTGGAGTCACAACCACCACAACTATCCTTGGCTGGAGGGAAGTCGTAGCCAGACTTTCACACCAAACAGACACCTGTTGTCTAGTTTGGATGATGTGTTTATAATTTTTTCTTGCCATAACCAGATGATTTCATTCAGTTCGTGGTAGACTTTGCAGACTGGAGGAGTTGGGTAGAGTCTTGCTTAAAGGCCCACAATTCTTGGGGACTCTTTCTAAGCTACATAAAATCATCTGACAGTTGAAAGAATATAAAACATCATCAGACTAGAGGTGGTGGTAGTTCAAAGCTTCCTTAGTCTACACAAGGAACAGTTCTCAGTGATACATTCCTCATGCACTTTAGAAAGCTTCTGGCCACCAACAACAGGTCTTTTGGTTGTACTCTGAGTGGCCATGGAGATCATACAACACATTTGCAAGTGCTTTATTCTGCACTTTACACTTTATTATCCTCTTGTATAGTGTATGCTATTGATGCCTACTAGCTCAGTATTAAAATGATATAAATAGCACACAAGGCAGTGTTTACAGATGCTAACTATATCACTATGGAGGAGGCACTACAAAGTTTCCTGTGCCACTTAAGAGTACGGGGTTTTGTTCACTGTGAAACCCAGATTACGATTTCAGGGGTAAGGGTACAGGGTGAAAAACTATGGTTCATAAGGCTGTACTTTTGTCAGTTTTGAATGCTTCCTTGCACCTTCTTCCTTACCATTTTATTTCTGTATTTGACCTATGAATATACTGTATTCTTGTATGCTCTAAATGCAGGCAGGTAGGGAGGAGGCGAGGTAGGCCAGGGAGAAGGTGGAGGGATATGGCGGATAAGTGAGTAAGAGAGGTTTGGAAGTCGGTGAGGCTAGGGGACTGACAAGAGATCGAGCTGGCTGGATGAATATTGTGAGGAGAAGCGCATGGTCAGGGATTTGGCACCTTTTTATCGTGGCATCATCCGGGTTGACTCTATCAGATACATTTATGTGAAGCTACGCAATGTGGTGAATGTTTTTGGCATATCAGATAGAGCCAGGATTCCAGGGGTTTGAATAGTAAATTAATGGAAGCGTGGCCCATTGGATTGGGCAAAATTTGGGCTGTCTGGATGTTGCTACTCATCACCCTGCCCTAGGGTGGGAAAGGAGGTCTGGATGATGATGATGATGATGACGACGTTCCGTATGCAAACTACAACATAAGTATCATCATCATCAGGACCTCCTTCCCCACCCTACAGCAGGGTGAGGAGTAGCAGCATCTAGACAGCCAAAGTTTGCCCAGTTCAATAGGCCATGCTTCCATTCACTCATCATTCAAGCCCACAGAATCTTGGCTCCATCTGATAGGCCAAAAGAATATTTAGGAATAATGTATAAAAGAAATAAGGTGCCAGAAAGCCTCCATGCTGACGAGAATACTGGGCATAGTGTATCTGAGTTTATATTCTTGTTGATTATGGAGGCTTCCTGGCATGTCTTCCTTACTTGTTAATTTCTGCATACGACACACTAATAACCTGTATGCTATTTATACAATCTGTGTTGGCATTACAAAGTCATAAATAACATACAAGATAATGGAAAGTGTAGTGTGTAAAATAATCAACTTAGGAAAAGGTGCAATAAAGCCTTCTAAGAATACAGACCTTGCAGTATCAGAGGGGGAAAAAAAATCAATAATACTGTACAAGGACAATTAGGGACATGGGTAGCAAATACATAAAATATTTTATTAAACTTTAACATTGTTATTTACCTTATGAAACCTAATGGTGAGACAATACTCATTTGAAGGCACTTGATCAGAACTGCTTATCATGAATGGTGAACATTGGGCGGTGAGGTACAGTGCTGCCACAGCATACACATTCGACAACTACTCCATCCTAAGAATCACAGTAATCATGACTTACAAATATTAAGTTTTTTTCCAACAGAACATAGAGAATTGTGTTATACCAGTTAAAAGTCCTTTCTCCATCTTTATACTATGCACCTGCTGACATGTACAGCCGAAGTCACAATTCCATGAAGTAGTGGGTGGTATATCCTGTACAACACAACAGAATTGAATTTCTGTACATCACTGTGTATCTAGCTGATCAGCATGAAGTGTTGTTTTTACGTGATGGAACTGGGTTTTTTCCACAACTCAAAATATAAGTCGTGACTGCACAAATGTGGTATCTTATAAGTTTTCATTATATGATAATTTAAACCCTAGGTCTGACTACACTTAAATATTAGCCAAGTTGAAAAGCTTAAGGCCTCTTGTCAAGTTCAAGAAAAGTAAAGAGGTCAAAGTCTACAAAGGCTGATAGTCTGTCTCTGTACCAAGAAATTTTGAGCTCAGCTGTACCATTCTTATCCAGAGCTGACACGATAATGACCTACCTGTTCTCAAGTATCCTGCACAACCACTCCTGCAGCCTCATAATCAAAATGAATTATTCCACACTATACTTCATTCACTTTAACCTGGGATAAATCTACATCCTCTTGCACCATATTTCCCACTGTTCAACAACAGAAGACAATTTGGCTTGTATTCTCGCTGATGAAGAGAGCTCCCAACATCTCTTCCTTAGAGATTTATTTTTGGATACAATTGGTTAATATCCTTTTGTATGTTGCTTAAGCAGGGTATGGCAATACTGGAAGGATTTAGGTAACACAGAAGAGGGCAGTACAGTGTAATAAGCAAACACCAACCTCAGGAAAAGGTGCAAAGGAGCTTCCCCAACGAACAAGAATACGAACCTGCAAGTCTACAAGTTTACATCCTTTCCATAACACTTTCATATGACTAGCACCACATTCTAGTGTTAACCTGTCACCTCAGCATTCAAGACAGAGATGGCAATGTTTTGGCCAAACAAATTGTAGCAATTGTTAATGAGAAAGATCAACAAGGAATATAAAGACAGCAATTACATATACAGTATAGGCCTATATATAGCTAACTTAAACTGTGGGGAGGCAATTTTTTTTTCCTTTTTTTAGAGAACCAACTGATTAATGACCAACCCAGTATCTTACAAATAATGATGCCTAAATACAGCATCTCACAAGCTACATGATACACAACACTTACTTGTCAACAAATAATAACCATTGTAAATAATGGTGTACAACAATCCCTATACAATTATAATTAACTTATACCTTACAATATATTTATCGTATTGTAACTGTCCTGAAATCCAATAATACTATAAAAAAAAAAAAAATCAAAATTATACAACAAATGCACAAATGAGATCAAGACATGACCACTGAACATAATGCAAACTCTTATTGTCAGTAAATAGTCTGTACCTTCGATTTCCTTTTCTGTAATGCATTTTACAAATCACCACCAAACACATTCATGCAACTGACTACCATCATTTGGATGTGAACATTACGGTAAACTTCCTCAACAATAAATAGTTTAATACATTAGTTTATTATCTGTGGGAGGAAAATAAAGGAAAGAGCTTTACTGGTTCATTTCAAAGCCCAAACACATACCAGTAGTGCCAACAGGACAGCCACTAATCAAAGTAACTGTGGTCTGGGCAGCTCGAGAAATATCCTACTGGAACGATGAATAAAAATAAGCTGTTTATTTCTCTGCCATTTCAAATGCTGTTTCTTTAGGCCAGTGTTGAAAGCTTATTCTTCAAGACTCAAATGTTTCAGAGTACAGAGAGCCCATCAACTGAGCAAGAATGTATAAGCCACTGTTATTACTCACTTCCTATACCCTTCTCCCTGGTTGGAGAGTTGTCATAGCCAGGGTTTAACAGCAAACAAAGACCTTGTGATCCAGTGTTACAGTGATAGTCTAAAGCTCTCCTAGACTACATGAGGAACATTTCACAAAGACACCTACCCGTACAACCTCATAAAGCTTCAAACCACAAACAAACAACCAAAGCTCTCCTAGGCTATAAGAGGAACAGTTCACAAGCTTTCCTAGACCACAAGAGACAATTAACATTGGCACTGTTACTCATGCAATCTAGTAAAGCTTTGCATTACCAACAATTAGTCTTCATTCCATGTAAAACCCTAAGATCCTCTCAGCCTGAGGTAAAGGATGAATGCAAAGTACGCCTCTCAAGTGTACTTAACCTCCTGAATCCCAGTGAAACCTCAATTTGGCTTATTTTTGCTATCTTCAGATAATTTTATTCATCTTAGAGTAATACTTTGTAGCAATAGGGTCACTGAAAGCTATACTGAAACCAGGTACAGTAGTTTGAAGAGTCTCCTAAGTGAGTTAAATTGCCTGGCAGTAACAAGTATAAACTAAAAAAGTATGTCACCACAGTAAAGCAATTATCCTCTTTCCCGGCTTTCCCTCCCACCTATTTACCCACAGGCCACACCAGACCCTTATAAAGTCCAGCACTCGGGTCACGCAGAGTCTGCTGGATACTGACCTTTCAACAAAATGATGCCTACTTTTGGCACATATATTTAATCTTGTCTATGACAAATTCTAATTATACAGCAGTAAAAAAAAAAAAAAGATGAACACTTAACAAATCTTTGACTTAATAATCAGCTACAGTACTACTGTATAATAAGTTTGAAAAAAAAAGTATACGGTAGTTATAATACATTAAAACCCAATGCGTACATGAAATCCTTCAGCCTGAGAGTGTCACTTATATTAATATCTTGCTGTCTCCAGATTATTTTATTCAACCATGAAAAGGATTCTTGTTTTGAAGTAATTATTGTGGCTGTATCAGACACCTACAATAAAAAAAATAAAAAAATAAAATCCATCCCAAGTTTTTAAAATCATCAAGAGTTAGCAAGAACAAAATATAGATGACATCTTTGGGCTACACGGGTTAACATAAAACTGCTCCTGTTGGCAGCTCTTTCAGGCTGTGTTAATTCTCCCCCAGTTGCAACACCTCTCGTATTCTATATCAGCTAACACCAGATGATTTGATTTAGCTAAGAGTTGTAGGAACCCGACCATGTTAATATCTTTGCATTTTTAACCAATCAAGCACAAGCTGTGTGATGCGATTTCACTCTCCATGGGAGGTACAATTACAGTAAGTCCTCATAATGTCAGGGATTTGTTCCAAAATATCAACTCTTTCCATACAACTGGTGCTATAAATTGGGGGAAACTGGCAAATCTGCTTAACAGGTACCAAAGGACTAAAGCAAGTTTCCTGTTTCAGACTGCAAAATACAACAGCAAAAGAGTGACAAACAATATGGGCTTATAGTAGTCAAAATCACAATATATGCATGTCACAAACTCTGAAATAGCTATTCGTGCAAATCATGAAACAAGA
This sequence comes from Birgus latro, assembly GCA_018397915.1. Classification (NCBI taxonomy): domain Eukaryota; kingdom Metazoa; phylum Arthropoda; class Malacostraca; order Decapoda; family Coenobitidae; genus Birgus; species Birgus latro. The sequence continues at coordinate 9,799 of JAGKTI010007544.1, forward strand.
TATAAATTATTTTAAAAAACACATCAACTAATCTATGTTGACATTTAGAAACCAATGGGCACGCTAGTATGTGCACATGTTTAGTTGATGGCACCTCTCCACACATCAAAAGACTGACCCATTTCCCACCTCAATGATCCATCTCTGACATCACACAGGACCTCATCCCCCTTTTTAAAATCTACGTCAGGGTGTTTTTAGCTCCATATTTATACCTGCGACCCTCCTCAACCATCCACCCTCCTTTCACCATATCCAATCCATCTTATCAGTCTGCATCACTTCTCTGATATTTCTATGCCAAATTTCTTTTGTAATACAGTATTCTTGTTTCTGTCATTCACTGATACTTTTCTCGCCCATCTCAACGTTCTCATATCTGCCCACTGCCATTGCTGGAATCCTTTTCTCTCTTCAACTAAGTCTTGCTGTCGTGGAGCATAACATTTCTCAAGCATGATTGGGTTAAAGCACCTCTGGCATGAAAGGAAACTCCCACTGTCAGGAGAGGCAACAATTCTCTAACTACTTCCATCCACTTGTCATCCTAAAAATGGAGATAGCCTCTGCTCCTCCTGCACTCAGCACATCCCTAGACGGCAAAACTCCTCCATGCATTCCATGTGGCTGTTACCCCAAAACACTTTCCACAATAACATCCACATTCCATGACCAAAAACAGTTAACCCCTTCAATTCCAATACATTTGTTTTATACCTACCAATAGATTTTTCTTTAATTGGCTTAAGAGAAATAGTTTGAACTGGAGGGGTTGCATAAACCTTAATAAACCCCTCTGAATACAACAGGCATTTCCTAAGTTGCACATAATCATCTGCTACCTGCAAGAATACCCGGTAAAATTAAAAAAGGACAACACCTCTTCAATGCAAGTACAGTACATATACTTTATTCTAGGTGTCCTCAGGTGACTCTGGAGAACAGGTAGTGATATTGTTGATCCCTTTTGCTATACAGCAAAGCTTCCTCATACTTCCCTGCACCTTCTTGTGGGAAGGATCTTGGTCCAGCCCAGGTGAGGTGCTATCTACCACAAGGGGGCACAAGATCCCTACATGACATACGTACTTTCCCGTACCCGTAGGATGGCCCCACACTAGTTGTTTACCTGTGGTGAATGGGTCTGCTCAGCAAAACAGACCAGGGTTAAGAAACAAGAACTACCAGGGGGCTCTCCTAAGATGAATAATATTGTTTGGAAATAGAACAATAAATCATAAAACATGTCACTGGAGTAAGGGGATTAGTGAGACTACAAAAATGTAAGTAATTTGTGACATTCCACTGAAAAAACACAGACTGATAAAATATTGTTGTGACCCAAACTTGCTCCTTTTCACTCAGTGGAATATTCATCCTTTCGCTGCTCATTTTCAGAAGCTCAATGGCAGAATAAAACAATACTATGGCTCTACACACCTTCCACAGCAAATCTTCCAAAGTAGCACCACATTTTTAAGTGTTAATCTCCCGTTACAGCTCAACGCTCAAGATGCAGAGATGGCAGTTTTTGGCCAAGTAGAGTGAGAAGAGTAACCATTCCATTTTTCTGTCATTTCAAACCATATTAGTCCCTTCCACATGAGGACAACACATAAATTATTTTCTTCCAATCTCCCAACAACTTTATTCAGCTTAAATCACTGTCATCATCGTTGTCATCATCACCCACATCACTTTCCCAGGGGGCTTTCCTAACCTTCCTCAAGACTATTTCAATCAGCTTAGGACAGCCCTCTAGCAGTGAAGGGGCTAATGAAGGCTAGGAATAAACCCCTATAACTGAAAACTCTATCTTAAGCTGAATAAAATCATGAGGAAAAAAATACATGAAAATAATATCCCTGGGCTGCAGAGACACACGAGGACCCCAAGCTACCTCACACGGTGCTCGGTTCAAAGTCTCTTCAAGTTAAATACATAAAAATCTAGCTCACATGTGATTATGAAAAGGCTCGATGGCATTATGATATAAAGCTCGTAATAAAAATAATGGTTTGCATCCACCCATCCATCTGTCCATTCATCCATCCATCCATCATCCACTCCATTATTGTCCTCTCAGAAGTGAAGGGTCCCTGGGCTAGGCAACATTTCAGGTGTAAGCTTCTAGTTGCTCACCTCTGATTCTGTGTGTGTGTGTGTATGTGTGTGTGTGTTTCAAATCCAACCAAACCTTGGATCTGAACCCTTGTAGGTGACACTTAGGCTTCAGTAACGTTTAAAAACATACATAATTACAAGTACCCTACCCTTCCTTGTCATTATTTGATTCTGGCAATGTTACTGTACTCGGCACCAAAACAGATACTGTACTTCTTTGATTATAAAGATATAACAGTTCACAATTGGAGAGAGATTACCTAGGCAAAGACACATGATCCAGTGTTACTACCTCTTGAATCAAACAACTTTCTTTTGACGATTATTTTCAGTTGTCAATTACTTGGCTCTGCACAAAGACAATTAGGAATGAATTAGATATGGCCTTTCGTAACAAGGAAGGCCTTTCATTTTACATACTGTATAGCAACTGTTCACCTTTTCAATGTGTGATGCCCTTCATAAGTAGAATAAAATCATTTGCAAGTAACAAGAACATACCAATAAAATCTATCACCTGATTCAAGAGGGTAATACAGTGCAGCAAGTTTACAATAAATAAAACCATACTCCTCAAGTTAAGTATGTGTTGTGACAATTACCATCTGTTACTGCTGGCCTCTCTGATTTGAGACATTTTCCTATTTTACTCCTTATAACACCAGAATGCTTTATTCAGTTTATAACAGACCCTATCAGTACATAAGTTAATGAAGGCTATATCTCTCATTGGTATGAAAGGTCAAGCTGAGTACTGTATAACTGTTTACTTGTAGCGATAAAAGAAGTGAAGCAGCACTGCAGTGTTGATGTGGATTGACACACAGCCTTAGGAGAAGTAAAATGGAGTACATAGGAAAGAAAACAGCAAATGACCTGTTGGTCTTTTTGTGGCCACCTTAAGATGGTTCAGCTATGTGGAGAGAATGGAGAATGAGAAACTGACTAGGAGTGTGTGCATGGTGGAGACCAAGGATAAGATGCAGGGAAAGAATGAAGAGGTATATGAGAGAGGGGAGCTGTGAGTTATAAAAGGCAGTCTGATGGCAAAGGGCTCAGCAACATGGAGGCAATTCGTTTTTGGTCACCCCTTCTGGGATTAAGGACAGAATAAATTAATAAAACACATCATAGTGAAGCTAACCCCTTCAGCCACAGCCATTGTCTATTATGCTAAAATAACTCCTTCAGCCCCTATAACACACCTTTCTTTCTCATCTGGTTACTGTGCTGCCTGTCAACTGTATTCTGAATTAAAATACACTTCCTGAACTAAGGGGTTGGATAAAGCCTTCTTTAGCCTGTCACCAACTGAGATCCTAAGTTTTATAAATATCATGTGGAGGTAGTAATAACACAAAGAAGCACTCCGAGTTAAACAAACGTAATCCTCTGGCTGGTAAAAGGAAAGATCCTGATCCTATCCCCATATGTATACTGTATTTATTGCCAGACGCCTTAATCCCGTAAGGAGTGGCCATAAACAAATCGCCTCCATGTCCCCCGTCTTTTCACTACCCTGCTCCCAGCTCACACCCCTCTCTCTCATATACCTCTCTACTCCATCCCATCCTTGGCCTCCCCCTCTCTCCCTGTCCTCTCCTCTACTTCACTCTAATACATTCTCCTTGTTAGTCTCTCCTTCTCCAACCTCTCCATACGGCCAAACCACCTAAATGTATTTCTCCTAACACTTTCTACGACATCCACATCAACACCGCAATGCTCCTTCACTTCCTCAATTGTCAGTCTGTCTCTCCATATAATATCACATGCTTCTATCAAATAACTATCAAATAACTCAGTTTCACTGCTCTCACTTTTGACTTGTGTCCTTCCAACAAGGTCTAAGCTTCACTGCCATCCATTAGAGGTAGTATCACAATAGTTTCATGCAGCAACTTTCTGACCTCCATGCTCACTTCCTTGTTTCTTATCACTGCTTTCAAAGAACCAGTAACCTTTCTTCCTAGCAGTACCCTTTCAAGCACTTCACCCTGGTCCTTTCTTCCATTGACAACTGGCAGGCGCAGGATTCATAGCTAAATACAACAGCAGGAGACCTACCCAAAGAGTGCCCAGTGAAATGGACCAAGCATCCGTTCACTCATAATTTAAGCATTTGAATATCCTCCATCTCACAGTCTGTCTTTCAAACTATGTACTTCATTTGATTAAGCTGCTCTCACACAACCTGTGTAGTACAGTCTACTATCAATTAAGGAACAAATCGTATGTGCATCTGTCTCTCTTGCAGATACAACATTTCACCAATTCTACTTGTTATTTTCCTCTACTAACTGATTTTTCTAAGCTGAGAGATGATTAGTATGCTTCTCTGGCCACTGATATAAAATTCTGCTTAAAATTATCCCTCTTCTACTTGTTACATTCCCCTGCTGGCAGATATTCCTAAGCTGAGAGAGGTCTGGTATGTTTCTCTGGCCACAGCTGATTCTCACTGATATTAAGTATGGAGGAGGAGAGTGAGACATTCCCTAAGACTGATGCAAATATGGTGGAAATGTCTGCCAACTTTTGTTCCTGACTGTACAGCCAAGAATACTGACATATAAGTACTATTCCTCTCACAATGCTTAACTCCTATCTCATGACAGTGCTTTGTGCTTTGTTTTTTTCTTGCTACTACTGGAATATTTTACACAACTCAAGAGTGAAGGAGGTTAATGAAGAATGTATCTAATCCCTCCAGATTGAAAAGTCTCCCTTTAACTGAACGAGATAATCCTCTGTCCTAAAGGTCCGAATGTTGGATCTGATGCTGCTAGCAATGTACTTTGCTGAAGGGACCTTACACATTTCCATTCAACAGTGATGTGATCCCGCCTGAATCAAATCATCCTGGCCTCTACTACCTACATCCAACATCTCAGAATTATAGGTGAGCTTCACACGTTTTTCTTACATTAGAGGTTTCCTGTACACCAGGAAACTATTTACAATGCTGGGTGGTAACCATGTAACCAAATTTTGGCGCCTGGTGGTTTAGTGGGTAATTACGGTGCTCCAGTCGGATTAAGCCTGTGCAGGTTTATATCCAAGGGGTGGTTGGGGTTCACTGCTCACATAATGCCACTCAGGGATGAGCGAGGCTGGTCACTCTCATCTTAAATGTCATGACCAACTTGCCTAGCCCTGAGCTCCTACACTTCTCATGGGGCAACGTAGGATTGGATGATGAATGAACGAAATATATATATATATATATAAATGAAAGGGATTAAATTATTACAAACATACCATATGCACATTCCATAACACATTACCCTAAACACACTTATCGATCTACGTGCATCAAATGCATCATGGAGAGAAAACTGATTTAGTTATCAACCCCTTCAATCCGGTGACATACCAGTACCAGTACAGCATTTGCCACTTTGCCCCTGCCACCTTTAAATGATTCTGTTAAGTTTCTGACAGATTCTTTACGCTGGAAGTGTTAGAAACTGCCGCAGCTGGTTACTTCATTATTACGGTGGAATAACAAAGTTTACTGTAACTGTATTTTGGGAGCAAGAGTAAATTAAAGAAAATTGCATCACAGAAAGGAAGCTAAATCTATCAATCCACTGATGTCTTTTTATCTTCTTGCTACAAGCGGATGATTTTATATAGCTTAGGACAAACCTCTAGTAATGAAGGCTATTTCTAACTGTCCCAGTTTAAAAAATCTGGGTTAAAAAATAAAAAAACTCAAGGAAACCAAAAAAAAAAATTATATATGTATCACCCTTCTCAAGTGATTAAGGACGGATATCTTTCATTTGGGGAAACACAGAGGAGGATATGGTTACTCCCAAGATCTGTTCATCCATCCATCCTCAATCCCAAGATTATCTCAGGATGGAAGGGATTCTTGGTTAGGCTACTCAGTCTAGACATTCAAAGTGAGGGTGAGCAGTTGCTCTTCCCTCCGCAGCATTATGTCAGCAATAAGCTTTAACCACCCTTCAGAATGAGCTCCCTATGGTCCACATCCAGAGTGCTTTACTTCATTAAAGCACTGGTGTCTAAAAATTTTATGAGAGTAACAGCACTAATGTACTATGTCAGCACACAGAATGCAGGTCCACTCTTGATCCTCCTGCACACATCACAGTACTATCCCCAGCAAAAAGGGTAACAGACAATCACATATTACCCCTTTTTCGGTGTTGGGGTCCGAGGCACAATAGTCCTGTGCATTTAATGGCAGACAACCAACCTACTTCCCCTGGTGGGATTACAGAACTGAAAACCCTCAAGTCATTTCTTGAGATCAAGCCTGTGGAGAGTTAGCGCCTCAGCACTGTAGCCAATAACAAAATCACCAGTTGTAACATTCCACTGCATCTATTTTATACCTGGGGCATTTTCAATACTTTCACCCGACTCATCATATTAGAAAATCGTCTTTGGGTAGAAGAAGACATCAAAGCCTCTCTCAGCTCGGAAAAATTACAGGCAGTGAAAAATACAGGTGAAGGAATATGTAGCAAGCTATCTTTCTGAATATCACTACCAGTATTGTGTCCTACCTTCCCTGTTTCTCATTCCTCTTTAAACAGACAGCATTCTTACTTCTGGTGGTCTTTTGCGGTGTGCTTCATACTGCCGTGGCATAAATATTTCACAGAACATCTTCCATTGCAACTACCAGCAGGAAATGTTGACAAAGTTTTGACTGTGACAATACAGTATGTGGAGCACTAAATCATTTTAACTAGGCAGAGATTCTTATCCTCTTGCAGCCTATTTTCAGTAGCCCAGTGACACAACAGCCCAAAACTGTGGCTCTGCATCCTTTCCACTGAACTCCTTCATGACTACGATTGGAATTTTGTATTACGGTTCAATATTCAAGATGGACAGATGGCAATTATATGCCCAGTTAACGCATTAGCTCCCACAGTTCATGCGAGAGATTTTGCTGGAAGGGTGCTGGGAGTACCGCCCTCTGCCTGTCAGCTCAAAGTCACGAGGCTCACAGGTCCCTGCCTCGGGGTTCCCTCCTTTAATGAATTTTGAAAATGCCCAGTTCTGTCCTATATTAAGGACACTGGGCACAAGTGGGTTAAAGTGAACATAGTGTACAATCTTGTATAGTTTAGAGGGTGAACATCCATCCAAAATCCAGTTCTTTATTGCCCCAAGAGAAAGAGTTTGCAGCAAAGCTACTTACTCTACATATTAATGCAAGAGAGTCCAGTTGCTTTCCCCTGAGCTGCATTTATGCATATGAATAAAGTCCAACCACATCTTGGATCAAAACTTAAATCTTAACCCATGAGACCACCAGGCATCCTGCGTATACAAATTATTCTACATACGAAAATGAATAATAATTTCTATGTGTTTGACTCTGGACACAGATTTGACAGCCCATTCCCTGAGGACCAGTATCCTCTTATGTGCCACACACCTTTACATAACACCACTTCAGCACCAATACCCATCACCCATACTGGATACCTGCCAGGACTGTCTTATTGAGGACTGATGTGAAGGTAGTAGCGGTGGCTGGTTTTTTCTTACATACTGGTGGGTCTGGTGAAAAACGAATTAGTCTGTTTAAACAAAATTCAAACGATCAAATCATTCCCTGCTCCTGACAGATCAAATTTGCATCTCAAATCTTGACAGCAGACCACTTCTTTAACTACCCAATCACCAAGGCCTTGCAATAAATCATTCATGTTGTACCTATACCACACAAACTACCTCTTGTAAGTTACCTTCTTCAACATTCTTTTTTGCTATTAAATCAAAAGTAACTTGCACAAAAACTGCCCATTTCAATGCCGTTAGTAGAGTCAGTTATAAAAGTCTGTTTGCTTCTGTCTTTGTCAGTGCTGGATTCATAGATGCTTAAATATGACACAGTGGACTGAGGTGCTTATGACCATTCAGTGTATGTGTGTGTGTGATTCTGCATCTCTGTCCACTGCACCCCATTTCAAGTATTATGCATCCGGCAATGAGAGAAAGAGGCAGAGGCAAACGGCCTTTTGTATCTGACTGTACATATCAAGCTGACTCTCCAGCAACCTCCTGTTTACAGCACCAACCATAAGGAAAAGTATACTGGTACATCTCTTACAACATACATGACCTATAATGCTAAAAATTCCATCCAGCCATCACTCAGTTCTGTGTTATCCCATCGACAGTGTAGGGGCACAAGACTACGGTAATCAGGCTAGGCATTTAAGGTGACAGCAGCCAGTCATTTGCCGCTCAGTGGCATCCTATGAGCAATACGCCTTAACCACCACTTGGATCAAAACCCACATGGGCCACATATGGGTGGAGTGTTCAAACCCACTAGAGATCACCAGGCATCCAACTGTTGATTATACGCTCTCCACCCATCACAGCACCTAGACAGTTTCCAGGGTTACATGAAATCATTTGGAGTGTTACTAAGTGTACAATCTAACTTATAAAATACTGTATAGGGTAAACAAACGTGAGCATTCCATCACCTTCAGAATCAGAAGACTGGTGGGTGCTGGCAAGGAATATATGTATGGTGGCTTGATCTGAGAGGTGATGAGGCTGGCCTGACATGACAAGGAAGGCTGACAGATGAAAAGGATGGCTTGATCTGACAGGTGAGGTTGACAGGTGAAGTTGGCTCGACATGACAGGAGAGCCGGCTGACTTGATGTGACATGAGGGGGTTGGTTAGATAGGATGACTTGGACTTAATTTGACAGCTAAGATGGTTGGGTTGACTTGACAGTGAGATGGTTGGCTTGGGGGAATGGACTGGGCTAGGTTTGACAGGCTGGTGAGATAATTGGCTAAGGATGGCTTGGGCTAGAGAACTTCAGACTCAGAGAAGCAGACTATCCCAGGATGAAGAACCGGAGGTTGTGTGGTTCGCTTGAAGACCTGTGGGGTTAAAATAAAATAATCACCATCACCATCCTAAAAAAAAAAAAAAAAAAGTAAAGTAAAACCACGCTTCTTCAGAAATCTCCATACTGATGTTACCTTCTGTACAGCTGATGCTTTTTTATGGGCTGGAAGTTAAACCAAGTGACAAAACCTACTAATTACTTCCCAACAGCTGCTGGAATCTGTTGGTAAAACATAAATCTGAGATGTGTACAAATAATAACGTGAGGGTTTTAGTTTGGACTTTGTTTACTTGAAATTTACAGTTTTTTGCCTACAAATGATGATTGGGTAGCTATCTTCCCAGCCTGCAGCAGTATCTCCCACAGCTGACAATAGCCAATCACCTACTACCTAAAGTATGAGGGTTTATCATAATTTCTTGACACCCTGCTTCTTCCTAGGAACCCTCCAAAAGGGGATGATCATAAGAGAACCACCTCCAGGCTACTTTGTCCATGCTCACCTATCACATTTGAACTCTCCTTTTCCTCTACTGTCTCACTAATATACTGCTCTACTCTCTTCTTCCATTGCCCCATGAGGAGCATAGGAGCCATACTGCATAAAGATCACCTCTTCCAACAGTGCCTGTACTCTCTTCCTCGCTATCAAAAACTGTTTTTGCCACTCTGGCTATGTACACTTGAAGGTGGTGGTCGTACTGTAATACTGATAATGACGATAATGACAGTAATAACGGTAATAATGGTGATGCACTGCACAGCCAATTAACGCTTCCGTGGTCAAACCCCCCTGCAGCCAGCAAAACCCTCCCACTTTCCCCCCCTCCCCACTCTCACTCCCTCCTACCTTGCCATGTGCTCAAGTTTTTTCTTTTCCGATCATATTTTCACCCCGAAACGTTTGGATAAGCGGATTTGTTTTCATACCATTAGAACGCTGAAACTTTGTAGAATAACATCAAAGAAACAATAAAGTGATACCTGTACTGCATAAAGTAAAATAGTTATGATAAATATAAGCTGAAACAATGCTTAAAAAATGTTTATACCACTTTTTTTCTATGCATTTTTTGGTCATGTTTTCGAATTTTCCCATGAATGAAAACAGTATAGCCGAACTGGAAATACAATCAGGCTAATATCAGACCAAATTTCAGGATGTTAGATGCAAATCCTGATTTATGGTAAATTTTTCTTTGTTTGGATGTGGATCTGTGTCCAAAGAGGGGGTTGGACAGTTTCAGGTTGGACATCCAAAGACCGTGAAAGTGTTAACTACTCACCTCATCCAGGAAATGAGCCAGAACCTGATAATAGCCAGGACATCGCCAGGTCTCGTTGTGTGAGCCATGTGTGAACTGCATGAGTCGCTTGGCAGGGGAGGCACAGCAGCGGTACAGCTCCACCATCATTCGTGGCGGCACCAGTGTGTCTGCCTGACCCGATACCAGCAGTGTCGGCACAACCACACGGCACATCTTATACTTGGATAGGTACTGAAACAAACATAATGGCAATAATTTTCAGCCGGGTATATATCTATCTATATATCAATCTCTGTCTATATCTATATCTATCTATGAAGATCAACAGACAGAGCTAATCAGCATCACACCCAACGAACTCAAGCCCACAGAACCCTGACTCCACTTCACAGGCATGGCCAGCTTCACAAATCTGAGAATCTGACACTACTTGTAGTTAAGAGCAAACTATTATGAAATATTATTATTATTGAACAACAAGCTATTATATATCTTTTAAAGATAATTTCTTGTTCAAACACAAGTCTCAGGAAAAATATGGAGAAAGAAACTGCTGTTTAATAACTACTAAACAATATTCCAATGAAGAAATCATCAGTACTATATACTGTGTATGTAATTTATATGGACTTATCACAAGAGACCCTACAATCCTGATGAGGCTATAAAGGAACAGGTGGTGGATAAATAGAATACTGAAATAATTGTATTAATCCCTTGGCTGTGACATTCCTTTTAAATGGTCCAATTGACAAGTTGCAATGTTCCTTTTAAAATCCACGAATCAATTTCAAAAGTTGCGCCCCATATTTTGGCATGAGTACTTTGTGTATTCATCCGTCCACGCTTGGAGTTCCCAGCTTGTCCTTTAAGCATCCTCCACACCACATCTCGCAACCATGTGCCCAGTTCACTTCAGGAAGTCATGGCATTTACAGGTGGTCTGTTGCGTTCATCCCAGTCCACAAATTTGCTTGGTGTTACCAAGAAAAGAGGTGCTAGAGGTTGTACTCCACAGAAAAGGAAGTATACACCTACTAGTTACAGCGATTCTGGTGATTCGTGTGGAATATACTGAAAAACCACCGAAAAAACAAGCCAGCACACCACACTCCAAGTGATGCCAACCCAACTATGTTACACCACTGTGACCTTCACGCACTTGTCAAATTCTAGCCCCTCTGGAAAAGAGACTGAACAAATTTAAATACAGTAAAACCTCGATATAACAGACTTCAGTAGACCGGAATTCGCTTTTATCAGACTCGAGGAGCTACCGGACTGAACTCCTATATATCGGAAAAAGTCCGATATAGCCAGAAAGCCGTCCGGACTGCCTGACCACTTCAGCTATGTTCACCACAATGAGACAAGTAAAAGACATGTTTTTCAGTGCACAGTACAGTATTATTATACCATTTGATTATGTAGTGAAGGTATAACACAGTACAATACTGCAATGGTGGTGAAAACCACTGATGCAGCCCGGACTAATGTCTGATATATCGGAAAAAGTCCGGATTAGCAGGGGTAAGTCCGGATGTCACTTTTATCGGAAAATCGCATATTTCGGACTGGCCTGAGCCCCAATTAGTCCGTTATAGTGAGGTCTTACTGTAAGTGATAGAAAGTAAGGGTAAGTAACTAAAATATAAGGAAGAAGAAAGTGTCTGGTGTAGGCTATATAAATATCTTGCGCTGAATTTAGCATTATTTACTATTACCGAGTAGTTTTTCATAATTTAGTATTGCACTACTTAATTTATAATGTAAAATAATGATTTCAAAATGCTAAGTGAACCATTCAGGATAATGCAAAGAAAATGATGTGTAGAGTGGTGTATGGTCGAGAAATGAAGAGCAGCGAGTGGCAGTGAGTGGTGGTGCGTGACAGACAGCTATGGCGACGCAAAAAAAAAAAAAAAAAATGTTACTTCTACCTTTTTCTATGGCATCGTAAGGGCATCCAAACATTCACTGATGTATCCACTGGTAAGAAGAAAGGTTTCGCTTTCTTGTGCATGTTTTATTTTTTGTTATCTTGTGTATTAATACAAAAATTATTGCACTGAAAATGGGTAACTCTTGTGTGAAATATCGATCTCGCCACAATAGCCACAGCCAAGGGGTTAAAACCGTCACAGAAGTACTGCAATACTGCACATTCATGCTATGTCTGCACCTCTAAATCAACATTACTAGTTTTAACAATACTGTCAAGTGTTCCAATACTTTCCTTAATTATTTTACTTCCAAATGAATATTGCTGATAACCATAGTAACTGCTGAACATGAGGACTGTCATAATACAATGAGAATGATGATAATGACAATAATGAAAGTAATTACATTTTATTTGCATAACAAATGCAAGAAGCTTTGAGAGAGAGAGTAACGAGGGGAGGGGAGGGGACAGAGGGAGAGGGAGAGAGAGACTGTACCTTGTTCTTGTGGCACCAATAAGGGAGTCTTGCAAGGAAGGTAACACTGGAGAAGAGGACAGTAGCCATGTCAGGTATGGATGTGAATGTGTTTTCCAGCACCACACCAGCCACTCTACTGCTCACCTCCGCCCGGCTCACACAATCCACGGCCACTGCACCACCTGTTGAATGCACCGCTAGGCAGTTATAGCCTTTTTACCTCAACCTGGTCTAAAACTGCCTCGTCTCCATCTTCAGTGTTAAGTCATAGAACTGATTAACACCTGACTAATATGCTGGTCATTCTGTGCCATGGAAAGAACGTACAGCTGCAGCATTGATTATTTCTGACTCTGTGCCACATGAAATAAGTGAGAAAAGGATAAAAATCTGGGCCAAGTTACAGTATAGAGTAGTCTGTTTTCACCAGATGGAACTGGACCACTCCTGCAAACTACATTAGTTACAATGTAATAGCTGCATAAAATTTGATGACCTTTAGTTATGAGGTGGCAATGAGTCTCCCTGGTTACTAAGTAAATTTCCCCTACAGTCTGAAAACATCTGGCTGCTATGCATCAACTGAGCTGAAAAGAGTTAAGGATCTTCGTCAGATGGATGCATAAACATGCAATAGTTTGTGTTCTGATGGAATTTGTCCCTCCCAGTACCTGAGCACTAAGTCAAAAACACCCCAGCTTAACCACTTCAGTACCGTGACATCTTTCTACTTTATTTATGCTTCCTCCAGCCAATTTTATGGCACTCAGGACCGGACTCACATACTGAGGGGGTTAACGAAAGCTGTACCAACTCTGTGCACTTCCACAGATCCTCCCTACACTGAATAAAATCGTCTGGTGGCAGCAAGAACAAAATGAAAATACACCCGGCACTGAAGGGGTTACCAGCATGAGTGTACACCAATCCTGAACAAGACAGCCCCATCACATACTCGGTACAACGGGCATTAGCTCCTACTGTTCATCTGTTTTGACCAGATAAAACCAGCCAATCCACAAGCTGAATACCAAGTCACAAAATCATCCCGCTGATGCCATTACACCAGTCCTGAAAAACACAGTGACTGACCTAAGGATCGACCAAATATAATAATCTTGGTCTGATCGATGTCAGTGCGAGTCTTGAGGTAGGAGACTGCAGCCTGAGCATCCAGATACAGCCCAGCTTCAGAGGGATGGCCACCACTTAACCCATAGCCTCGGTATTCTAGTAAGAGCAGGTTCACCCCCAACCATCGATACAGCCCATACACGTTGCTCAGTCTGTAAGGTAAGGAAGGATGTGGTGAGAAGCTGAGCAGGTTTACCATCACAACTATTATCTTCCACACCCACCTTCTACCCCCTCCCTCCTCTCTCTCTCTCTCCCTCCCTCCCTCCTGCAAATTGTGGTACCGTTTATAAAGGCTCCAACATGATTAAATGCGTTGGCCTTGGTTTGTACTGACATGGAGACTAAATACAACAGATCAAGGTAAAAAAAAAAAGGGGGGGGGGGGAAGAATGTATATATAATGTACCGGTATACCATTGTTCTCTCCATTCTATCCATCCACTCATTGATGAATTTGTACTACACTTGGTATTGGTATTGAGTGTTGTTGCTTAATTCCAATCTGTCTGGCTGAGCAGATCTGCTAACCACAGATATGCAACTGCTTCTGTGGGGCCATTCTACTGGTACAGTACAGTACAATACATACAAAATACTGTATAGGGATCTGATGCTCCCTTGTGGCAGACAGCCTTATCAGGATTGGCCCAGGATCTTTCCCATGGTGTGGTGAAGGGTAAGATGAGGAGATTTAGCTCCCAGGTGTCTACCACAGCTGGTTCATCCAGGGTACACAGCACCACCATGTGAAGGCCCCTCATCACCACCTGGTATTGTAGTTCTGTACAGTAATAATAAATTCACCCCCAGCTACTGACAGAAACCAGTCATATTGCTTAGTCTGTAAAGAGATGTTATGAAGTTAAAAATAAATTTTTCAGCCTCCTAACATTACTGCTGTTCCGTCCATCTATTCAATCATTTATCAATCTATCCACCACCATCCAATCCTGTATCATCCTCAAACCTCAAGAAGCTCCCTCCATGCAACTAATATAGACCATGAATGATAACCACGTAACTGAACTGTTTCTGGAAGGTCAAGGACAGTGTACAATATCCCCACATATCTTGCTCTTAACACAAAAAAGCCTTAGTTACATGTAAAACTATCACAGCTATTGTTCTTGCTTTTGGAGGAAGGACAAGGAAAGAAACTTGTCATGTCTCCAGTTCTTCCTGCAAAACCAAGTCTGAGTTACCAGGGTGTTTATCATAAGCTTGTGAATCTGGTAGGTCCAAATATTATAATCTGGGTAATAATATTCTTGTTGGCATTAGAGGTCTTGTAGCACATTCTTGCCAGTTTTGCTGTCACTTATATATCCTTTACACTGGCATGATGTAATCTGTCTTGGTAAGATGTACAGTATTATGAAGAAAAAAAACTGCAATATGCAAAATCACTACGTCAGCAATGCTATGAAACTCATTATGCCTCCTAGAATATGGCTCACACATCAAAAGCTGTGAGCCATATTGTGTCTGTGTGCTATGAGTCTGACTTGCATTTGTGCCTAACTGATGATGTAATTCAACCAAAAGTTACAATGTGTGGTGGATTGAATAAGCACAACTGCAATTCAGACATGGCACATACACAGCATGGCTGGTGCAAGTCAGCCTCGAGTCCGTAAGGCAGTATGTAGAGAAAAGAATCTTCTTTTTTTTTTTTTTACCGGTGTCCAAGGTTTCCCGCATTGCCATGGAAGTAAATAAACGTTGGTGCGGCGGACAACGCTGCAGGTGCCTGCTTGACAAAGATGGCATGTAGTTTGATACCATCACGGGCATACAGGAAGAGAGTCTCGGATGGCAGCCCCAGGGAGGATGGGGGTTGAACCAGAGATCGAGAGTCAGGTGGGAAGTTGGGCCAATAGACTAGCAGGTCACTTATCTGATACATAACACCTGCAAAAAACAAATAAATAAACATGATACCAAAGTTTATTCCACCCTCTGATGGGACACAAAAATAAATACCAAAATAACCCTCATCACATCCTTAGGAACGGTATTGAAATAATAAACAGTATCAAAATACTGGTACCAAGTCATCCCTCCTTAGGCGTTAAAAAAAAAAAAAAAAAAAAAAAAAAACAGGTCAATGATGATCTATAAATAAATGCTATATTATATAATAAAGCTCATCCCAAACTCAACACAACAAGATACAATATGTCCAAAATAAGGGAAGTGGAACAGAATTCATTAAGATATACAGTAAATCTGGGCTGTTTACATATTCAATGAGGACAGATCTGATTAGGTGAGATATGCACTGGGCTGTATATAAGCAGACTGGATTACGAAAAATACTGAAAGTAAAAATATACCGTATGGTCACTGGAGAAGGGAGTGGATGTGACTAGAGTACAGCTTAACCACTTCAATCTGATAACTGTTTCATAAGCCCTTTCATTTCTATAATATGGTGCTGTATTTTTGCAACCTCCATGCCATATTATTCAACTTGGGCAATCTCTCATGCTGAACACATTAATGAAGGCCACATCTAAGCCTTCCAATATAAATAATGTAATCCCAGTGGAAGCTAATCATCTGCAGAGAGGAAGGCTAAGAGAAAAAAATATATATCACCAGACTGAGCAATTACAACAAACACATCAAGTTCGGAGGTTTATACTGAACTGATAAGGTAATTGGGAGCAAAAAAGGAGCAGCAGCTAAGCCAGTAAATCCCTAAATATTCCATAATTTCTATAACCATAATATAAAGGAGAGAGAGAGAGAGAGAGAGTTGAAGAAGTTAATAAAGAGCTGACAGTTACCTGAGAGTGAGAGGGCAAAAAATAAGAGGAGCAATGCCAAGAGTCATTCATAAAGCCAGCACAGGAAAATCAATAAAAGAAGTCACTGAGGGTCCATACGTTAATAGTGAACTGAAACTGTTACCTGAGAGAGCAAAAAGTAGAAGTAGTAAAGCCAGGAGTCCTCCATACAGCCAGTAAAGGACAAATATGGCCACCACTACGGTTGAAGATGTCACCCAGAACTTGCGCATCACCGTCAGCACCAGACCGGCCACAAACTTGATGATGGCAAAGTCCGCCCGCTGCTTGGGTGTCATGTCGTCCTCGCAGTCAAGGTGGCTGTGGGTGTGGCTACAGACGCGGGGACGAGGGGGAGGGTGGGGCGGTAAACCCGAGTGTCCGCTCTCTGGATCATCCGTCGCCATCTTGCTAGATCAGCTTGTTTTCATCTGACGAACTTGGCCACCCCCACAAACTGAATGCCAAGTTGTGGTTGCATGAAATTCAGTAAGCCCTAGCTGAGGCAGGAATGTCTTTGGTTACTAGACAAATTTACCCATCAATGTGACGACACCCAGCCATCAACTAAAAGAAAGGGAGATACAGATGTTGTCACAGAAGAACAAATGCAACTACCAATGAAACCAAGAAATGCACTTTAGTTACTTGGGAAATTCTTGTTGTATGTCTTCACATCAATATTTTCCATCATATTTGGGAAACTCACAATCTGTCCAACTTCACCATGACAATTTTAGCACAGAGCAGTAATAATTTCAGTGTCCAGCTCTACCACAAGGTCAAAATCACCTTCCTCCACAGGTTACTTGAACAGCATTTGTAATACATCCTCACAATGGCATTTTCAGTTATCTTTAAGTGTCTGCCACACCACTAGAGCCAAACACACTACTGTACACCTATGTAAATTTTGAAACTAATGCAATTTCTTTATCTTTCACCAAAATATTTTCTGTTGTTTTTATGGCCATACCACTGGAGCCAAACCACCTACATATTTACGTTAAACATGAGAAACTTATAAAAAATCTTCAGAATTACATTCCCAATTATATTTGTGTAACTAAGTCTATAACGCATATAACACTTGCAGTCACATTTGGGTAGCTATCTCCTGCAATTTTCTTGTTTTCACATTACCATATTAATTTACCGTACGTGAAATGAAAAGGCGAAATTGTGAAAACTCACTATTCTATCTTTTGATGCTGTGCAATTTGACAGGATACTTTCCTAAACTACCAGCACTACATGGCTGAACACTTTTCAGGATCACTTCCATCACAGTCACTTAGAAAAATGTGTAGTCTTCATGTACTGCTGCCTTGAATTGATGACTGCTGCACCACATATACACATCATGCCAACATCCAACTCTGTAAAAAAATAAGTACAGTAACTAAAAATTATAAAAATCCTCATCATCATCCTAACCCCCTTCTCCCACCCAAGGACAGGGTGAGGTACAGTTGTGAAAGAAAAATAAACACATGACAAAGGGACACAGCATGACTGGAGTAAAGGGCCACCCACTCATTCCCTTACCCTTGATGCCCCTGGTTCCGCTATACAAACCATCTGCATTTATTATTACTGCTATATTTTTAAAATTTACTGTAATAATGTGGCCACTGACTGAACAGATTAAAGGCAAAACTGTGGTCACCTTCTGCCTGTACATCAAACTGGTTACTTTTTTCATTTGACAATTGCTTGAAGACTGCCTGGTAGGGATAGGCAGATGAGACTAACAACCTCTCATACATGCCATATATATATATATATATTTTTTTTATGGAAGGAAGAAGGAACCAAAGGCCAGGAGCCCACAAACTGTTCCTTCCAAGAAAAACAACAAAAACAATGCAAATGAGAGCCAAATTCAAGATCCAATCATTTTGAGATGCCTGGACACACTGCATTTGAAAGACTGGAGATCATAGGAAGCAGGATAATATGGTGGCATCCTCTTCAGATTACACTTATCAGAAGCCACAACTGCAGTTTAATTTTCATGAAGTGGTTATCTCACCTGGCGGGTTTATATCTCACCATCAGCTAACACTTCAGTGACCCCTGTAGCAAATGTCCCTGTAATGAGCCAAAGAGGAATAATAACCCTAAAGCGAGGGGGGGATAAGGAGCACGGCATATTTCCCACCAGAAATGTCAAAGAATGCAGTTAGCCAAGAGTGAGATGCAAACAGAAAACTCACAGTGCTGAATCTGCAACTGTGGCTTTCCCTTTTTAACTCATATTTTTAGTATTGTTTCAGTTTAAACATTCAGTCCCCTTAGAGGCTTTTTCAATGTTTTTTGGTACTGACTAAATTACTGAGGCTCATCTCAAAGACTTGTCCAGTACCAATGCTTTATTTTTGTACTTAGCAAGCAAAGGGGTGGGGCATTCTCTACCCTAGATCCTAACTCTCTCAGTAATTACCTCTACATTAAAAATAGGCTAAGTTAAGTTCAATTAGGCTAGGTTAGGTAAGCCTATTTCGTTAGCAAATGGAGTTAGGAGCAGGAGATTCCTCCCCCTTCCTAATTTACTATTATCATACAATGCACCTGCAAGGGTAATGTTAAAAAGTGCCCTCCTAATTCAGCTGTCAAAATAAACGATAAAATAATGAAAGGCGTGACTTTGCAAACTGCAAATTTACCCTTTTCTCGTGCTCAACTCTCTAGTGTTCCTCTCTCCAACCGAATCGCTGGTGTATGAGTCACCATGAAATACAAAAATAAAAAAAATTATCTTGCAAGCCTCTTGGTATGCCCTGAAGGAGTTCAAGTACAGAAAAAGGGTTCATCACAAATGTTAAAGGGTTCACCACAAATGTTACCTTAGGCAGATGAGCAACAAACTTCCACCAGTCACTCCAGACACCCCTAGCTTTAAAACTACTACTATATAGTATGAAGGAGAATGCTGTCTAAAAATATCAGTAATACAACTTACGTATAACAAACAGTACTGGTGCTAAATGCCGTATGTTAGAGGAAAATGCCACTACATACATACCAACTCTATTATTTTCAGGTACACTTTGAGGTTCAGTGAAGGACCTTGGTCAGTTATTTCTCACAGATGAAGCACCAGTAACAGCTAGGACGGGAGACATGGGAAATCAGAGAATAACAACACTGACAGCAAGGAAACTCAACCCTTCCAGCCAACCCCTCGCCTCCTGCCACAAGTAGCGTTGCCACTATGATTACAGACACCGCTATTCTAGAAAGGTCGCTAGAATGTCGCTCAACACAAAACAATTCTGGAAAAAAGCAAGACGATACACTAAAGCCTAAAAGATACAGCTGAAAATGTACTGAAATCTGTAGACTATTGGTAGAACGCTTGTAGTTAGACGGAAAAGATTGACACTAAGCAAAAATGAATAACCATAGGTCTAGCACAAAAGCGCGAACTTGGCAACTTTAGATATAAAAACTCCTCAAGCTCGTCTTAACTAACGTAAAGAATTAAAATAACCAAAAAATAGAGTACGTACATGAAAATACAACCAACATCTCCCATAACTGACGCAAAACATTCTTGCTTTGGGAAACACCTATTATAATCAAAGTAACTCATTAAAACATTACACAGTTAGAAACCGTCCTGTGAGGATGATAATACAAAGCGCCGTGAGGTTGTTTTGAAAGCAGAATCAGTTTCAGTTTTACAACCCTCTGTTTTACTTTTATCTTGAATTCGTTGTCTTCGCACTTGTGCAGTGTTAAGTCTATTGACAGATATCCTAATTATATACATATAGAAAAATAAGTATCTTGTCAGTCTCCGATAATCACCCAGTTCCCGAATTGTGAAGTTACCCTTGCTTTTATAAACAAAGAACACGTGATCTAAATTATTGGTTGCTAAGTGGGCATGAGGATGTTGTGTAAGGATAACCTGTTGGAGGACAGCGTGAAAAAGGAGTGATGGAGGCGATTTGTTCGTGGCCACCCCCTCCGGAATTGAGACGTCACTCATTAAGCATACAGGTAAGACCCAAGTGTATGTGTAGTATACCTATTTTTAACCTTACCCAGATTTTTGTCCTTAATGCAACTTCTTTCACGGAGCTCTGTGGCAAAGATGAGGCTCAACATTATTCCCATATTACCTGTTCGCGATTAGCACCATATTCTAGTGATAATCTGTTTTTACAACTGAGCATTCAAGATGGGGAGATGCCAGTCTTAAGACAAGTTTGAGTAAAATAGAAAAAGGAAAAAAAGTATATTGTAGTGGAGTGTCATGGCGGGCGGCAAATTCTTCCGAGATTCTGTTTTATTGGACATGCTGTTGATTAATTCTTTTACCGTCGTAGCCATTCCTTTCCCTGATTTACTTTATCTTACCTAAGCCTACCTGTAGTTTGGAAAAAGAGACGTGATGATGATGATGAAAATCTTCCGAAGAAAGCTACAGTGAAATAGTGTGACGCTTCAAAATGAATAATAATAATAAGAATAAGAATAATTTTGCAGTGCCTTGCTGATTCAGTATTACGTTCATTTCTTTGACCAGAATCTACCAACCGGCTCTGGAAAAAAAAAAAAAAAAGTAAGTCTAGTGGCCAACACCTTTACTAGTGATGTGTGCCCTGTTTATGTTTTTTTTTTTTTTCCATTCGCATACTTGGAACCTTTACGTCGTTGGTTCACGTTAGGCAGCTCCTGTTAGAGTAAATAACTTAAACTAGCAAAGAGAACATATCGAAACTTATAATCTCCAAATGTGGGCATATTCTTCCACATCATCAAGCCACGGCACTGTGACACCAAGACACAAAGAAGGAAAAGTGGGGGAGAGGAGAACCCGCCGGGGCGTGTACTTGTTATATGCGAGCTACTACTTTGATCCGACATTGGAAATATGGCAAGACCTTTATATTTTACACCGAGACGCAAGTTAGAGCCAACTTTGAGGGATGAAGCCGAGAACGTGAAAATGTAGCCTTGAGGCCTTAGCCAGATCTCATTTCCACGTCAGCACAGTGCCGTCTGCTTCAGGGTCTAGTGAGCTTGGTCTGCTTGTTCCCCGGACTGATGCTTGTAATGAAGGAACGTCGTTTTGACACGAATGAAGACGTCTAATGTGAAACAACGACCATCCTTAAGACCATCAAGAAATAAAGAGTTCCGGTGACGCTTCCATCAGCGGCAGGAACGTTGGAGGAAAAAAAAAATAAGTGTCCGCAGGAAAGGACTACTTTGAAGGTGCTGGTAACTGAAGGTTGTGGCTGTAGGTTCAATCAAACTATTTGCCGGCCATCAGCAGGACCTTTTCACTGCCAAACGTCATATATTTCCTTTATGATTTGTAATACCGGCCGGATGATGAGACATTGCATGAAATAATGGAAAACTTCTCATTTTTACTTTTATTATTATTTATTCGTAATGAGTGGCTGGATCCTGTGTTGAAGCAGTGTGATCCTTGATTGGAAGTACTGTTTTTATTTCTTGGCATAATTATTACATTCGTAGTATTTGCACAGTTGCGTTCATAAGTAAGATACATATGTGACTGTGTAGTGTACTGTAGTGTTTACTGCTTTTAGAATATGGACGTTTTTCACATATTGTCTGGTGCACCGAAGATATAGGATCAGGTAGTGAGTGAAGTAGCTCCACATCCAACCAGCAGTGGACATTACAGAGGGCGACTGCATGTGTATCCTTCATTTTGGCTGCCAGGGTGGGGAGTTCAGTTGGTCTTGCGTAATTGATATTGTTCTGAAGTGTTACAAGCTGTTTTTATTGAGCCTCGCTGTCTGAAGGTAGAATCGGTTTGTTTACGTCTGACAGGCGTCCGTAATCTACTTTTTGCATCGTTGATTTGCGTATGGGTGGGTAAAAACAGTAACCAAGGAGACTCATACCTACCTCAAAACTAAGGTTCATTGAATTTCATGGAAGAGTAACTTGGTGTTCAAATTGTAAGAATGGACCAGTTCCGTTAGATGAAAAAGACCGTAGTGCCTTTACGTTGTGTGTTTCCAAGGCACTGAATTTTACAGATGTCTTATCGTGATGTTGCCTGTGAGTTGAGGAAAAAAAGTGTATCCAAATTGAACCTGAGTTTTATGATGTGTATTGTACCTCTAGATTAAGTGACTGGCTTAGGAGTGTGATTTGAGTGTGTTTGAATTTGAAATTCATGTCTGTTTGGGTGTGACTTTAGTGTGAATTCATGTCAGTTTGGGTGGCTTTAGTGCTTTTTTGTGTGCTTCGGTGTGACGAATGTTTTTTTCATGTCTATTTGGTGTGACTGTTTTTCATGTCTGTGTGGGTGTGACTGGTGTTTTTCATGTCTGTCTGGGTGTTTCCAGGGTGTAGAACGCATTTTGTTTTGTCTGAGCCAGTTTTTTTTTCCCCTAAGTATGGGTAAAATTGGAACGGGGGGGGGGGTGGCAGGGTTGGTATGTAATGGACGAAGAGGTTAAATAATGAGTGAAAGGATCGAGCCCTGTAAGACACTAGACTCATTTGTTTATAAAGCCTCCAGCACCCTTGTATGCGTCGGCCTTGGTCCCTTAATGGCGGCTCTTCACCCTGCTCGATTTCTGGCAGCCTCCCTCCTCAGTCCCTTATCCCTGAAGTCGCATTCTATGACCTCGTCCCAGGTCACACTTCTAACATACAGCACCCGTCATCCCTCATCTTCTCCACATGCCCAAACCATCTGTCTGCCTCACCTCATCACAGCACACCAGTACACTCCAGTCCCATCCTTCCTCTCAGCTCTTCAGTCGTAAACCTAGCCCTCCCAGGCTTTGCATTCAAGGATGCACCACACATCCACCTAATCATTGCCATTTCGGTACGTTTGAGCCTACGAATATCCTCTGTCTTAACAGCCCACTGCCATACACCTTTACACTCCCTAACAATTTATGTTTCAAGGTTAAGAAAATACACATTCATTTCACGTAAATATTTATTAGAATTTGTACTGTCTTTAAACAATCACTGAAAAAGAAAACTGAACCTACGCTAATTATCACAGTCTCTTTTTTTAACATTCAAACATTGGCCATAACATCAACGGTCGCATTCTGAGCGGCGTGGGAGATTTTGCAGTACCTTTTATTTTGGCGATTAATATTTGCTTCTTCCACGTTGATATTCTTTTGCATGATATTTATATAGTTTTTTTTTAATGTTTGGATCTGCAACATTAGAGGATATTACGGTGTAATGTTGCAAAATAAATCGCAAAAGAAGTGCTTTTGTGGAAAATCCTGTCACTTAGAATGCAGCCATAATTAAGAACTTATAGTCATATGGGTTATGGTTAATGAAGTTAGCATCTCTTTACTGCAGAGAGAGAGAGAGAAAAAAAAAAAACAGGTGTCCCCTTAGCTCAATAAAATCGTTTGGCAGTATATAAAAAAAAAAAAAAGCAAAATTCGTCCTAGGACTGAAGAGGCTTTCTCTCTCTCTCTCTCTCTCTCTGATGGATAGATGGCAATAGCGACACTAACATCCTGAACCATCACCTAAATACTGTATATATATAAAATACTTTCTATATGGGCCGTGTTCTAGATAGCATGGGAGGCTCGTAACATATCTTCCCCAGCGATTTATCCTGTATGTTGTTTTGTACTCTATTTATACCTCGTGATTTACACCAGTAACATGCAAGAGGATATTGAGGTATAGTGTGCGGAATGAATCGCTAAGGGAGAGGTGTTAGATCTTCAGTGCTACGTAGAATAGGGTCCGTTCTTTCATTGCGCGCGTCATTTTTGTGGGTTGGTTTGTACTATGGGGTAACGTTTGTGGCGAGGGGCGTGCTGAAGACAGACCAGGGATACATGGGGGGGGGTTGGGCAAGCATTGAACGCCGCTTACACACTTTTTTTTTTTTTTAAGATACTGCCCAACGACATTTTCTTGAGTTTTCGGTCACTTTTAGCGGTTGTTGCTAGTTTCGGTCTGTATGGCTGAGCACACCCGGCAACCACAGGCAAGCAAGTAGTTCCGCGGGGCCGTCTTGCAGGTACAGTACACCGTGAAGGGATCTGGTGCTCCCTTGTGGTAATGTCACGCCAGAATCGAACCAGGGTCCAGAGAAATTAAGAAACTTGCATTATGAGAACAGTTCCCATAGAAAAAAGAACAAATAAGTGAGTTCCATGCATCCCCATTGAACTTTAACATGTACAGTAGGCCAGCATATAAACTTTGATATTCACATTGTTGTAAGTTACCAGGGAATCTTCAGTGAACACCATATCTCCACAGTAAAGAGTAACGTGTTGGGGATGCAGGCAGGTGAAGTGTGGAAGCGACCCTAACTCTTCTGTGTTGGAACCCCGGCTTTGCTTATGGTCCATTTTATTACAGGTTTTGCCCTTGGTATATATGGAGATCTGTAGAGGATGGGAGATGGATGGGGTGGAGTGGGGTTGCGGATGAAAGGGGAAGCAGCCTTACTGGGACTCGCTAATAACCATTCTATCCCAAGCCACCTTCCAACACTGTACTCCTCTGGGTGAAGATAGGTGGGTGGGAAACATGGGAAAGCGCTTAACACACTCGGGGATTTCCTCAGCCATGTTACAGAGCTGCCGTTGAGTGTAGCTGCTGCAGAATGACCAGTGGCAGGACGCCACCCGGTGCACTGTACCTCGATGTTGAAGAGCATTAAGATGATGCCATGCTGGAGTTTCCAAGCCTGAAGCAAAAGTTGCTTAAATATATTTAATATGCCTTGCTGGCATGTTTGATACCGAGAGCGTTATACCTTATTTTTCTTGTCCTTTGGGCTGTGTAGTTTCCAGTGTTAGAGAAAACAAGGCTTGAGCTCTTTCGTTTCCCTCCCACCCCACATATCACATGATGTGACTTTGATTTCTTTAAGCAGGAGGACCCACTTGCGTTCACCAAGGACGCCAGCAGTTGTCGTCCTCAGGGTGTCTGATCGGGGCGAGGTCGAGGGGCTGTGGGGAGGGACTGCGGCAGGGGGAGGGTGGCGGGGAGGACGAGTAGGAGAGGGGAGGAGACGAGGCACTGTGGGGAGGAGAGGGAGGGGCGTGGTGGAGCTCCCCAGGGCCCACCAGCGACCCTGGGACGCCATGGGGAAGCACTAGTGCCATCTGCCCACCGAGGAGCCGAGCGGGCACTAGGGAGACGCTTCGAACCACCAGGGGATCGAAGCCACTTCGCTGCTCATGCTGCTGCTGGGTGGGAGGGCTGGTATAAGTGTGATGCTGTTCTACCCTGTTTTGCTGCTGTTCCTCCATGTTCTGCTGCACAGCTGTGATATCCATAGCGCTGGTACAACTGCCAGTGTTGTTCTGCAGCCCCTTCATCACAGCCGCTAAATGTGTGACGATTCTGTTCCGCTGTATGGTGTTGAGAGTTTCGTCTCGCTGCAGGAACTTGGTCACTTCTGTTGCACAATGGCCGAACCCTGCACGGAACTTTGCGGCGGAGTCTAGGACGTTGGTGGCGGTGCGGGGCGGGGCGGTATCAAGGCGGTGTAGGGACTGGACGTGGCGCACAGTCATTTCCAGGATGTCAGCCTTCTCCAGTTTGTTGTATCGTGACGGCTGTGGGAGGAAAGAAGGGCATTTTAATAATAATGAAAATAATACGGTAATAATAATAATAATAATGATTAAAATAATAATAATAATAATAATCCCACTTTCGGAGGATAGATAGATAAAGTATGTTTGTACAACCGGGCAGTGGTTATGTCACTGCCACCGCATGAAGGCGTCCCTCAATATTAAATCTACTGTAGGACAAGACCATCCCCTCGGAGGGAGTGACAGCCAGAATTAACCCTTCCCCATGCAGGCAAAGTACGAATGGACGATTTCATTTAATTCAGAATGGACCTCTAGTAGTGAGACTTTACGAAGACTATAAATAACCCCTTCGGTTCCAGTAATTTATATATGACGTAAAGAACACTAATAAAGAACATGAATAACTAACACGAACAAAAAACCTTGATAAGACATCGTATTGAAGGTATAAATACATAACCTTGTACACGGGTTTTATTCGCCCGTGTATGGAGTACAACTCTCATGTGTGGGGAGGCTCCCCACATGCAG
>JAGKTI010007545.1:0-36495 GCA_018397915.1 Birgus latro
ATATATCCATCACCCAATCCTATACTGCCCCATAAGGAGCGTTGGATCCCTGGGCTAGGCAAGTTGGTCATGATATTTACAGTGAGAGTGACCACGCTCACTTATCCCTGAGTGGCATTACGTGAGCAATAAACCCCAGCCAACCCTTCTGTATAAAACTACACAGGTTCAATCCGATCGGAGCACCTTAATTACACAGTAAACCACCAGGCGCCATAATTTGGTTATATGGTTACCATCCAGCGTAGTAAATGGTTTCCTGGTGTACAGGATATTCATTTGGCTTGTCACTTAGTGTAGTCACCCGTAGGCAGAAGGAAGAGGAAGGAATGAAGGAAAGAAAGACAGAAGAGGGAGAGTGAAGTCACCCATAGGCAGAGGGACAAGGAGAGAATGAAAGAAAGACAGAAGAGGATGGAAGGAAAAATGGATGGAGGAGAGGAAAGGGCAGACACCCGAGAGCAGCACTACATCGAGTGAGTGGATGTTGAGCACCCCCACCATATATGCAACAAGCTAATGAGATGGAAATGCCACTTTGTAAGTGTTTTGTGGATTTTGAAAAGGCATTTGGTAGTATTTCACGTGGAGGTATGTTGAATATTTTGAGATTCTATGGTATACCATTAAAGTCTGTAAATATTATTAGAAGCCTGCATGAAGGTACTTTTTGTAAGGTAATGGTGGGTGGTTCTTAGAGTGATCAATTTGAAATTAGGTCAGGAGTGATTCAAGGAGGAGTTCTCTCCCCATTGCTGTTTGTTTTAGTTATGGATTATGTTATGAGAAAGGTTGTAAGGAGAACAGGTGTAGGAATTAACTGTTAAAAAAATAAGAGGCTGACGGATTTGGACTATGCTGATGATATTGTACTGATATGAGGACGTATTTACGAGATGCATAGGGTGCTTGATTGCCTGGTGAAGGACGGAGAAAAAGTGGGATTCTTAATAAATTGTGAAACGACTGAAATTATTAATATGAACTTGGAGAATCAAATCGATTGTGTAATTGGGAATAATGTGATAGAGAATGCAGAAAATTTTTAAATATCTGGGAACGATTTCATCATCTAATGGATCATTAAACAATGAAATTGAGGAAAGGATTAGACAGGCTTGGCGAGCTGTTGGATTGTTGAAATCTGTTTGGAATGATAATATCCTTTCATTACATACTAAAGTAAAAATTTACAAGTCTATGGTTAGACCAATTTTAATTTATGGGCATGAGTACAACTGCACCAGATCAGAAAGTATTAGGATTTGAGAATACATTAATGATAGGGATTCTTGGGGAATAGTGGCAAGACAGAGTTACAAATGAAAGAGTAAAGGATATTACGAGAGTGGAACCAGTTGATGAATATGCGAGACTGTCTCGCTGGAAATGGCTGGAACACATATATATAGAAAAGAAAGCAGGTTAATACAGGATGTGCCAGAGTGGATTGCTGGAGGAAGAAGAGGCAGAGGTAGGCAGAGGAAAAACTGGTTTAGGACAATGAAAAGAGAAACAGGAGAGGAGTGTTGGTGGGACCTGAAGGAGATGGCAAGAGACAAATATTGGTGGAGAGAGTTCATCGAGGCCCTATGTGGATGGAGGGGGGAGGGAGTCAGGTGGGGCCAGGCAGTATCCCCATTTGACAGCAGATAGAGGAAGGCCTCCCACATATACCTACCAAAAATCACTTGTAAAACTTGAAAATTTTGCAAATTATGAACCTTGCAATTGCGCGACGTACCCGTACGTCAATGGGTCTAGCTGTGACAAAACGTTGCAACGTACCCATACGTCGATGGGACGCCTCGGGTTAAGGCAGACAATTTTTATCCCCGTCTCAGTTTTCCCACAGGATATGACCAGCAGTATCAGTTTACATCCAGGTCCCTAATACAATGTTGAAAAACAAACTCAGGTTCTCCCAGTTGTGAGCTGAATGTACGAACTAATGCACCACCAGCTGGCATGAAAAATCTAACAACATTTCCGAATAGTTTTATCACTAAGAGCCACGAGCTTAATTAAGGCGCTAGGAATCACAAGGTCGAATTAACCAACCATTGTGTTTTCTTAGTTTCATATGAAACGTTGGCTAGGTGATATAATGAATATTTTGCAGCCCTGTTTTCCATCTGAATTCTTTGCAGCAAGTAGCCAGAAAATATAAATGGTCACTACGATAGGTAAATAAAAACCCTTTACCTTAATGATCTCATCTGTTCCTCTTGGTTTCTTCATCTGTCTTATCCTGCTTGTGGGATGGAGTCATACCGTCGGCTGGCAAGTTCAGTAAGGGTTGTATCCACTTGTTAACCCTGGCAGTCGATGGCATTGCTTTATTTCATAGGCATTTTGAAATCCATTTTTGTGAGGATTGTTTGGTGTGTGAAATGAATAACAGAATATCGGTGGCCTTGTTCACTTGTCATTGCTTCATGGTTATTTTATTATTCCTGTTTATTTTAACCTCCCTTTTTATTTATTAGTAAGGTGATGATATTTTACAATGATCCCGATGGCCTAATATATGTGAAGCATGAATTTAAGGCAACTTATGAAAGGTAACTAAGTATGGTTGACATGCCGCAGCAGATAAGTGATAAAATTTCATATGGCCGGAATGTAAAAAAAAAACGTCACCTAATGCACTGTATATATATATATTTTTAAAGGTTAATTATAGTATGAGAGAGGAGTAGATTCCTGATGTTAAGATCGTGAGATAAGTCCCAGCTTGATCACGGAATAAGGAGTTGCATTTCTTTATGACTGTTTACTAAACTTTCACAGGACTAACCGGCACGTCATGTAATATACTCTCTTTAATTCCATCACATTCAAGCTAGAATGTTTGCGTATAACTGATTCAGTATTAATGTCCAAGATGTGACATGTGATGGTGTGTTTCTCTCTGCCAAAGTGTCGTATGCACTGCTGAGTCTATGTCAAAAGCCACATAAATGACTATCCCCTTACCTTTAATGGACTGGCTACTATGTGAATCATCATCCCACTCTCCTTATTTTATTGATTACTCACGATAAGTGTTCTCAATGTTGTGCTGTCTCTAGGAAAGGTAACATTATTGCTCCTGCAAATTGGACTACAAAGAGGTTGTGGGTACGGGGAGTGTGGATGCTTGGTATTCCTTTAGACTCTTCACAATGACCGACTCTATACAGGATCCTTAATGTCCCTTGTTCAGTGTTGAGATGTCGTGTATGGGCACTATTTGCTTTATCTAAGGCGTTTCCCATCATCGACTCCAGTCCTGTCTTGGACTCAGTTCTCTGCAATAATACATCACTACTGTTTACGCTAAGAAGGAGAACACCGTTCCTCTGACGTTTTTTCTTTGGTTGCTGCTTGCTTTCATATTCGATCCTTCAGTAACAGGCGTTTTCTGTGCTTGTGTTCCCTGTACCTTCAGTCGTCGTTATTCATGATAAACAAAACCTTCGTAGTAGTTATGTTAGAAACAGTGTCCATCAAAATCGGGTTAGTAACACTAACCAGTTTATACACTCACCCCTTTTTCTTTTGCCCATATTTTTAATGTATTTAGTAATGGTTAGTTTCATTGCTTCATACATATTGGTACAGTTGTATAGAACTGGAATAGTCAACATTCATGGTGCCATTCCTTTCCCAGGAACACTGTAACCCATTTTCCCGTCGGTTAAGGAGCTCCTTAACACCTCACCTAAGCGATTTATTTTGCGTAGTACTCCTTATTACCTTCATGTAGGTCACTTAAATAACTGAGAAAAGACGACGTTCATCATAAATAAAGTAGGAATTGATATTAACTAGCCATATCCAAAATTACATCACTAAGGCAGAGGTGTTTGGGAGCTTCCTTAATCGACAAGAATACGGGCCTATGGCTGACAGGGGCCTTGTGAGAAGAGTGATGAGAGACTACCAAAGAAAAAAGCAAATTAGAGGTAGAGGCAATGACGGAACAGGGATACCAAAGAGGAGATGGAATAATGGTGTGAAAGAGGCAGGGGCTTCGAAGTACAGAGTCTCGCATATCTAGGAGGAGGTGAGGCGGGTATGTAGCAACACGGAGTGGAATGGACTGATATCTTGGAGAGGAGAGAGAGAGCTGAGAGTCACCGTCAACGATCTCTAGCCAGAGAGAGAGATGAAGTGACCAGAGTAAACGGAATAACAATCAACGGTGTCTAACTAGAAACTTGGAGGTTATATGTGGTCAAAGAATAAACATGAAAACACAAGAAACGGTGCCTGGAACAGGAAACCAGTCCCCGGTAGTCATTTTAGTGCTGACGTATAAACACAGCTGGATATCTAGTAAAAAATGTCACATATGAAATTTGGAGTAAATCGGGTGAAAATTGACGATTTTATGCCTACTTTAAATTTTAGGCCCGACACACCTGAAACACTCTACTGCTAACAGAGGGATGACTCCCATGATGTAATGAGCATGTTATAGGATGCAGAGTTGAAAGATGCACCTTTAGATTTTGCTTTCATGTCGATATGACGAATTTGAAAGGAGTTATGTCGAAAAGACCAATTATACAATTTACAATTGGAGGCCTACAGCCTGGGCCTTGGCCCAGTTTGGCCCAAAATTTAGTCATATGATCAGGTCATAGCCCATCATCCCAGTAATTTTAGCCAAAATCCCCCCGGGTAATAAAGGCAGAAATGATTCCCCACTGTTGACTGAACTTTTTAATTTGGGGGGGTTTTACGCCTGGTATCCCCGAGGGGTTAAGGCGTTGCTCCTGGGTAGAGGACTTTTGAATTGGAGCATGTAGCATTTTATGACCGCATGCCCTTCCTGATGTCTACCAGTGACCCTTGGGTGGATACAATCCTCCGACCCTTCAGTCAGATCGTAGCGCTCTAACCTTACACTGAGCCACGGCTGCTACCCACTGCAGACTGTATTATTGTGTATATATGTTAACGATGAACTAACTAGGTTCGTTAATAACTTAATAGGTTCGCTTCCAGTCTGTTATATTTATACTCATTGCATACATAGCCAGTTACACGACTACATAAAGATTATACCAGTAATTTTGGCGACGTAGTGTAAAATCAGTAATGCAGCCAACTGTTATTTCAACGTGTGATTGTGTGTGTGTGTGTGTGTGTGTGTGTGTGTGTGTGTGTGTGTGTGAGAGAGAGAGAGAGAGAGAGAGAGAGAGAGAGAGAGAGAGAGAGAGAGAGAGAGGTCGGACCTGAAAAATCACAACACGAAGTATTAACACAACTCTTGAAAGGCATGGCAGGCCCTACCTTGTCTTCGTAAGGTTTCCAAACAGCAGAAACTTCCTTCACTGGGATACCTTCCCTACTGAGTGTCTTCTCGATCATCTCACTTTTATACATCAGCGCCAGGCACAGAGCGACGACGCAGATCATGCTCTGCTCTGCCGCATTCTGCTTGGGTTGACATTTTGCTTTCCGGGATGAATAAACAACGTGACGAGAACAAAAACAGCACACTTACCTTAGAAATAACAGTAAATGCCTCCCAAGAGAAAGGTCTGTATTGTTTATATTCTTTCTTTTAGTGTATCGAGTCCTAAAAATCAATACTGTGGTATCTGGATTGATATTTTAGGCCACACATCCATAGTCCAGCTCACTATGTTGTCACGAAACTATAAATTAACATATTTGTCCGTCTAGTTATGCTTGCTCCAAAATTACAGTGTATGTATAGTATGGATTAAGAGATTATTCTTTTGGTTACTTCATGCTAAATATTTACATAAGACAAATATTGGAACATGTCATTTATAATAATTCACGTGAAATCGTACAACAACTGAAGATGTGTCTGACTACCATTCAGTCTATTTAATGTGGTTGCTTGCTTTCAACATTATCAATCCCACAAGTAGCCTATTTATCTGAGCAATAGAGTTAGTTCTGTGACTTCCTTTCATCTTTCTACGACACCCTTCCTATTATAAAACTGACAAAACTTTGTCTTTAGAGTCGAACTAACATGCCCTGGGGTCACAGTTTCTTCCAGAGGAAGTCATCTAAATTAATCTTAACTGCTTTGCAAGAGGATGGGTTTATTGAGTTTAACTGATCCACTCACCTATATCCACCAAATGAACAAGGCTTAGAATGATATATGTGGATAACACTATAATTTTCTGCTACAACAGCTACCTCAGCCAAATTATCCACTTCTTTCTTAACTAGGCGCGAGTGACAACATGCTTCACAATACTCGTGTTCTTTGTGAAGTTCTCCATGATTATTAGTTCTCTCAGCTTAGCAAAATCTTTATTAATTTTCTTTTTGTGTGAAGTCATTGATAAAAATCTTGAAGCATGAAGGGAAACAGACTGTAGCAAAAGTCGGACAAGGTGGTACTCATAAGGTGGATGGCAAGCTGGTAATAGGGAGAGCTGGAGCTCCAGTTTCACCAGCCCTCATGACCTGGTCCCGACCATCTCGCTTTGCTGAATATTTTCAGTGCTTTCACTTACACAGAGAGTAGGCCAGCATACTCTCACAGTACCTCTACATTCAACTGTCTACACCTAACTACATGCACATTAGATGTCACACTTATTTCTATTTCCCCTTAGTAATGGGCGCTGCATTAACATCAGCAAATGCAGTTGTATCTCGGAATGCCACCACTGGCAGGGTAGGGCTGGTGGCAAACGGTCCTCCTGGTTCCTATCAAGCTACTGTGCCAACAGCGACTACTGCAAACACAGTTCACATTCGTCAGCGGAGAAGTGCAGATTTGGCCCTATACTTCACCAACATCTGTGGTCTTAGCACCTATTTGAATTCAGTTCACTTTTTTAATCAATCAGTATCCCCTCTAGCCCTGTTCCTCATGGAATCCCAATTCTACCTTCTACTGAAATATCCCCCATCTTGTTTTCCTGGTTACCATCTCCCCACAAGTTTCTATAACAAGGGTGGCACCTGTTTTTATATCAAATCGAAGTTTGCAGTTAACACTGTATTGAACTTCACTTCAACTAATTTTTATTATTCACTGTATAAACCAAATTATCTTAATATTGTTGCGTCCCCAGTTCCAACACTGCCACAGGCCCCAACAGCAGTAGTGCAGTATAGGAAGAACTTTGCCCAGTAAGTTGTTCTTTCTATGGTCAGCCTTTAGGTGTACAGCACACAAGATCAGCTCAGGCGAAGATAAACACTGGCATCTTAAAGTTGACTGTCTTTATTATACAAATAGCTTAATGCTTCCCAATTTCACTTCACTATTCACGCAAGCACTGGAGCTATACGAACTTTATGAACTGCAGTTACACTTACTGCCTAACAACACTGCTTTCACAAGTACCGAAATATACAAACTTCACTGACACTGCACCGACACCCAACTAAACATCACTCAAACTGACAGAGGCCCAACTAATCCTTAACACTGCTAGTGTCTCATCCCCTTCCTTAGATAACCTTGCATTACTCGAGAATGATCTATTTCTCCACAGTTCTGATATGTGCTGGACCTAACCCGCCCCTAGCAACACAGTTACCAATTAAGAGACATCAAACATGCCAGAGTCTTCTTACATTACATAACACTCTAAATCATTTACCAATTGAATAAAATTACATAATTTAACAAACAATCACGTAAATAAAACATTATAGAGAAAAAGAGCATAAAAAATTAATGCAAAACTTATGAAATAACTATGCTCAAACAGTAGGCAAACTGGCAACTCTGACTCGTACCGATACCAGAACTAGCCTACCGTACAGAACACCGAGAAAATTCTCGAGCACCTAACTGGCAAAACCCGCTTCATAACACTATCCCCTCCCTAGTTCTTTGTCGTCCTGACAAACTGCACAATATATATAAACATAATTAATCCTAATGAAACATCTAACTATACACAAAATACTCTTTCAACTTATCAGGTCTTCTTCTGTGCCACTCCACTCCTCCGGGGGAGGGGTCTTGGTCCTCTTCCTGATTCGATTCTTCCCTCGCAAAACTATCACCATCCTCTTGCACTTCAGCTCCGTGGTCCTCCTCAACATCCTCGGCTGCGGGAGAGCATGATCCGTCGGAGACGCCCCAGCTGTACTGTCCTGGCCTATGGTACTGCCACAGATGATTCACGTGTACCACATTTGGGCGAGACTTTCTGCCTCCCCGAATCCGATATGTTACATCTGACGGGCGGTCCAACACAGTGTAAGGCCCATCCCATGGGCTCTGCAGCTTCGGTGACTGTCCCTTTTTTCGCTTAGGATTGTATAACCAAACTTGATTGCCATCCTTGAAGCTCACCTCACTTGCCTTGGTATCATACTTGCACTTCATCACCTCTCCTGAGAACTTGAGAGCTCCTCGCACTTGATGATGTACCTCAGCCAGCCTTTCTTGAAGGTGCTTTGCATAGCCGGTGGTGTCTGTAGGCAGCTCTTCACCAGGTGGTCTTCCCATTAACAAGTCAACGGGCAAGCGTAACTCGTGGCCCAACATAAGTTTTGCAGGGGTGTAGCCAGTAGACTCATGGGATGAAGAACGGTATGCCATCAACAACACAGGTAATTTCTGGTCCCATTCTGTTTGTCCATCTACACAGTACTTGGCCAGTTCTTTTCCTTGGGTCCAGTTGAATTTCTCCATCATCCCATCTGACTGTGGTCTTAGTGGGGTCGTCCTGATCTTCTTGATCCCCAATAACTGAGAGCACTCACGAACCACAGCAGACTCAAAGTGTCTACCCTGGTCTTGTGGCATCCCAAAACGACAGAAGAACTGGTCGACCAACATCTGAGCAACGGTTCCAGCCTCTTGATCAGGGATGGCATAGGCTTCTGGCCACTTTGTGAAGTAGTCCATCGCGACACATATATATCGGTTTCCTCTTTCTGTGAGTGGCAAAGGTCCAGCAATGTCCACTGCAACTCTTTCTTGGTACAGCTGAAGAGGGCAGCACCCACGTTTCTTGGGTCCCTTCTTGGCACAGCACACATCACAGGCCCAACACCATTCTTCAACATCCTGACACATCCGGTACAACCTCTGTCGCAGCTGGCTTAGAGTTTTCTTCACTCCCAGGTGCCCACTGGTGATCTGGTTATGGGATTCATCAAAGATCTCTGACCTCATCTCTTTCGGAACCACCAGTTGCCAATACTTGCTGAGGCCATTGGGTGTCTCCCACTGATGCTCCAGTAGTCCGTCATTCAAACGAGGAAGGTCCCACTGACTCCAGTAACTCTTGGTTGTGGGGCTCAACCTGGAAACTTCTTCCCAAGATGGTTGCACTGTACTCCGCTGCAGCCACTCTAGCACTGGCTGTAAATCTGCATCCTCCACCTGCATCCTCTTCAGGTCTGCTTCATCTGACGTTGGCCCTGTCACTGCAGTACAGCTGCATTTCTTACTATGATCTTCCTTTTTACTACACTGCCGGCATTCCAGATCACAAGGCCGGCGACTCAAACTGTCAGCATTGCCATGTACCCGCCCAGGACGGTGCGGCATCTCATAATTGTGCTGGTCTAGCTTCCCGAGCCAATGTGCCAGTTGCCCTTCTGGATTCTTTAGCTTGTTCAGCCACTTGAGTGCCGCATGGTCCGTCCTGATGATGATGTTTGACCCATACAGGTAGGGATGGAAGAAATCAAGGCTGAGCTTCTTGCTGTAATATGCTACCTCATATTCTTTTTCATTCTTCTTCTGTGACAGGACTCCACCAATACCATGGTCACTAGCGTCACAGTCCAGGATAAATGGCTGACTCCGATCAGGGTACGGCAATACTGGAGAGCTTGTCAATGCATGTTTGAGTTCGTCGAAGGCCTTCTGAGTCTCTGCTGTCCATGCAAACTTCTGTCTCTTCCCCAACAGCTTGTGCTGAGGTGCAGCTATCGTTGCAAAGTCCTTGGCAAAACGCCGGTAGTAGATACACAAGCCAAGTAAACTCCGTAGCTCCTTCACACAAGTTGGAACCGGCCAGTTTTCCACAGCTGCCACCTTCTCTGGGTCAGTACGGACGCCACTCTCACCTACAATGTGTCCCAGGTACTTTACTTCCTTCTGAAACAAGTGGCACTTCTTAGGGTTCAGCTTCAGGTGCGCTGGCGGATCCTGTCCAACATCTTCGACAGCCTCTCTAATTCCTGGTCGAAAGTCCGTGCAAACACAATTACATCGTCCAGATAGATGAGGACCGTCTGCCAGTGCAGGCATTCCAGAACGCGATCCATTGGATGCTCAAAAGTAGCTGGGGCATTGCATAAGCCTAAAGGCATCACCTTAAACTGCCATAAACCCCGCCCATATGAAAAGGCTGTCTTCTCTTTGTACTTCTCTGCAACCTTGACCTGATGATATCCTGCCTTCATGTCTAGGGTGGAGAACCACTTAGCACCCGACAGAGCATCCAGGGTGTCATCGATTCTTGGCAAGGGGTATTATGCATCCCTCACTGTCACATCATTCAGGGCTCGATAATCTACACAGCACCTTACTGAGCCATCTTTCTTCCTTACCAGAACCACTGCTGATGCCCAAGGACTGTTGGACTTTTCTATTACCCCTTGAATTTGGAGATTCTCCAACACCTTATCCATTTCTTACCGTTGGGCTGGCGCCATCATCCGCGCTGGCTGTTTAATCGAGCGGTGATCCCCAATGTCTATACTATGCTCCACTAGGTCAGTGCATTCCAGGTCTAGAACTCCAGTGGAGAAGACATCAGCGAACTTCGTCAGCAACTGCCTCAACTTCAGCACTTGTGAGCCATCCAGGTATTGACTACTCCTTGAAAATAGGTCCCGTAGGTGGTCTGGCACGTACCTGTCTTCCTTGACTACGCTCCTTTTACACTCAGGGTCCACCGCTCGGCACAGTCCCACAATTTCTTCCTCGCTGATCTTCTGTGGCTCACAGGAGAAATTGGCCACCATAACTGGCACTTCATCTGCACCTCTTTTCACCAGTGTTCTCCCCACCATCACTCTGACCTTCGTCTTGCACCGTACATTCAGCTCCACTACCCCTATACAGCTGTCAACAGACCCACTCACCTTACACTGGAGCAACAATTCTGATTTTGGGTGTATCACTGTAGTGCGGAGCACCCTCACTTCATCATCAGGACTGATACGTTTCACTGCCGTGACGGGAACCGACTTTCCTCGAACCTTCATCTTCATGGAGTTGAAGTCCAGCTCACACCCCATGGACATCAGATAGTCAAGACCCAGAAGACAAGGATCCTCCATGTCGGCCACGTAAACTGGAAGAGTAGCCTCTCGCCTTTCCACTTCAGTCTGGACATCCAGGGGTCCCTTCACCTCCGCACAGTGCCCGGTTACACCACACAGTTGTTTCGATGACTCAGGCAGATGCCGATGACGTAACACATCAGGCCTCACAAAAGTCTGCTCTGAGGCCGAATCAATAGCCAGGGAAAACTTCTTTCCATCTATCCGTCCATCTATTCGCACACTGTCAATTGCTGTTCTCTTGCATTTTCTCAGCGGTGGGGCCACTTGGGACAAGCTAGCTGGTGGCTGCCCCTTCACACAAGCCTCCACTAGTTTTCCGCTTCTTTCTGGTGTTCTGCAACCTTTTTCTTATTATCCTTTTTCTACTTCGGACACTCAGAACTGAAGTGTCCCACCTCACTACATGTCCAACATGCTCTTGTTATAACTGAAGATTTCCTTGCACTACTCTGTTCTTGTTCCTTCTTCCATTTGTGACAATCCTCCTTCTTGTGCCCCGGCTTCCCGCAGAACCAGCAACATCCACTGGTCTTCTCCTGTTCCTTCTTCCACTTGTAGCAGTCCTCTTTTCTGTGTCTTGGCTTCCCACAGCACCAGCAACTTCCCTCAAATTTTTCCATTTCACATACCTGCCCCTTTCTTGCCTTGAATCCTGCACTATGATCTGTCTGAAAAGTGGACGTACTTGACCTGACATAGGTCTCAAACTCTAGAGCCCTGGCAAGTGCGTCTTGCATGCTTCTGGGTTGTGCCTGCTTCACCTGCACTTTCAACTCTGCACTGTCAAGAGCATCGATGAACTGGTCTCTCAGTAGAATACCTAACAGGTTAGGTGCTGCTCCAGGGTACACCTTATACGCCATACTCTCCAGGTCATGAGCAAGCTGCTGTAGGGGCTCTCCCCGAGCCCATACACGGCTCCGGAATCTTGCTCTGTAAACCTCAGTCTGGTACATGGTTCCATATCTGCGCTCTAGCACTTCTACTAGGGACTGATAACTGTTCCTCTCCATCACTGACATCTGGCCCAAAATTTCCATTGCGGCACACTTAAGGCTAGTAGCAAGCTGCACTGCCTTCTGCCTGCCATTCCATCCATTCTGATCCGCATGCAACTCGAACTGTGCATGGTAAGCTTCCCAAGATACTCTACCATCAAATTCCTGAGGTTTCTTTTTAATTGGACCCCCATTGTAGCCACGCACTTCACTGGTTTGGGGTCTAAAAACTGGGGCATCATAATTAAGGCCAGGACTTAAAACTTCTATATTCTGTACATTCTGATTATTCAACCCTGTAATGCTACCTTTAGGTGCCTGGGATCCATCAAGATTCACCATACTCTGTCCATTTCTTTCATATGCTCCCTGTACACTAACCTGAGGTTCAGCAGTGCAATATTTCTCTACAGCCTCCATTTTCTCACTAATTATCTTTACATGGTTAACTACATGCTTCAACTGACTATCTACAGGCTGTCTGCACTCCGTCACTATTTCCTCACTAATTGTCTTCAACTGCTCATCCACATGCTTTTTACACTCCGTCACATTATTGCTTACCTCATACATTTGTTGCTCTAGTTTGGCATCTACTTCCTCCTTAAGCTGTTGCTGTTCTTCCTTCATTTCCCACATGAATGCATCTAGCTGTCCTTGCACCCTCAGTTGTACTTTCCTCTGTTGCTCCTGTAATGCCTCTTGAAGTGGTTCATATCGTTCCTTTTGTTCTTCACGTTGTGCCTGTAGTTGTTCCTTGACTTCTTTCTGTCCTTCACTTAGGACTTCTAGATTTTCACTCTGTGTTTGTATTAGCTTCACAAATGTCGCCAGGGGAATTTCCTCCTCCTGCCCAGCTCGAAACATGTCTTCACACCTTCTGCTTCCATGTCGAAGGTTAGACTCACTGCAGCCCTGAAGTTATCCACACTCCTGACACCAGTGTTGCGTTCCCACACTGAAACAGGCTCCATCAGCAGTAGTTCAGTATAGGAAGGACTTTGCCCAGTGAGGTGTTCTTTTTATGGTCAGCCTTTAGGTGTACAGCACACAAGATCAGCTCAGGCGAAGATTAACACTGGCTTCTTAAAGTTGACTGTCTTTGTTATCCAAATAATTTCACTTAATGCTCTCCAAATTCACTTCACTATTCACACGAGCATTGGAGCTATACGAACTGCAGTTACACTTACTGCCTAACAACACTGCTTTCACAAGTACCGAAATATACAAACTTCACTGACGCTGCACCGACACCCAACTAAACTTCACTCAAACTGACAGAGGCCCAACTAATCCTTAACACTGCTAGTGTCTCATCCCCTTCCTTATATAACCTTGCATTACTCGAGAATGATCTATTTCTCCACAGTTCTGGTATGTGCTGGACCTAACCCACCCCTAGCAACACAGTTACCAATTAAGAGACATCAAACATGCCAGAGTCTTCTTACATTACATAACACTCTAAATCATTTACCAAATGAATAAAATTACATAATTAAAAAAAATTCACGTAAATAAGACATTATAGAGAAAAAGAGCATAAAAATTAATGCAAAACTTACAAAATAACTATGCTCAAACAGGAGGCAAACTGGCAACTCTGACTCGTACCGATACCGGAACTACCCTACCATACAGAACACCGAGTAAATTCTCGAACATCTAACTGGCAAAACCCGCTTCTTAACAATATTGCCAGATATAACTACAAAGTGCATTGCTCCCCCAGTGCTTCTTCAAAACCCAATGTATTTAACTCCATATCCAAATCGTTGACTAACCTTAACCTCACGCTTAGCACTGAAATTACCGTTTTGGGTGATTTTAATGTAATAATGTAGAATGATTATTGCATTCTGTAAGGATTGGCGATACTGGTCTAGAGTGCAAGCTATTTGCGGAATCATTTATCTCACGCAGTTGGTAAAGCAACCAACCAGAACACCAGATAATTCTGACCATAATGCCTATCTCTTGAATCTGTTCCTGACAAATAATCCAGATCAATACAGGATAGAAGTACTGTTAGCATTGGATCCCTCGACAACAATTTCATCAAAGCCTCATTAACCCGTGGATTGCGAGCCACAGCTCTGGCTGGGTAGCGTTGCATTGCGAGCCACAGCTCTGGCTGGGTAGCGTTGCATTGCGAGCCACAGCTCAGGCTGGGTAGCGTTGCATTGCGAGCAACAGCTCAGGCGGGGTAGCGTTGCATTGCGAGCAACAGCTCAGGCTGTGCCAACCTTCCAATGGCCGTGCATCACCGCTGACTACTCCATCCCTATGCCAACTACACATGGTGCTACGCAATGACTGAGAGACAGAGATTTTTTCTCTTTCACCAGATGATGCCCTGGATGTTTATTTTCAAGTTTATACTAACCAAACAGAAAAATAAAAAAAATCACTCCACCTCTATGCAAACTTACGCATCCTGCTACACAAAGACGGAAATAGAGTGTTTTTTTTTTCACCAAATGATGCATGGATGTTTACCTTCAAGTTTATAATAAAACAAAACCTTTTTTTTCATTTTTTCTTCACCACAAGGTGGGATAAAAAGGTAATTGCACAATCCAAGGGTTAATTAGCTCCCCCAAATCTCCCTATTCTGAACCTGTTAGGGCCACCCAATGGCTCTTTAATAGGGCAAACTGGGATGGATTCGGAAATTATCTTGCTGAGACTCCATGGCAATCTTTCTTCTCTAGTAACATCAGTTCTACCCAGGCCCATAGTAATGACTTAATAGGCTACATGCTGGTACAAAATTTTTCATAGCAAGTCAACAGTTCACTAAAGCATAAGACTCCCCAAAATGGTTTGATAGTTGTGCCAGGGTAATGGCCCAAACGTCATTAGCATATAACTCTTACTGAAAATAAAAAAAAAATCATCTGAATCAGTCAATTTAACCCGCCCAGTCCTGACCAATTTTTTACCCAACACTCCCTCAGAATCCGACCGATTTTCTTTTTCTTTTTCTTTTTTTGCTCAAACCTCTGCGTTTGGTAAGAAATATCGAAAATTCGTAGAGAAATCTCTCTCCTGAGCTTATAAATGTTGCTACAGGTGACGAGTCAACCTCACCTTTCATTCTCTCTCAAGGTACGTGGCTTCAAAGAAAACGAACTATGGGAGGGTAAACTAATTGAAGCCACTTTAAATTATGTATTTATTTATTTATTTGGTACGAATTTATGTGTAGTACAAGACTACCTTGGTTTTCACACAATTATATAGGCAACAGAAGCATTGTTCAGTCACCAAACACATCCAAATATGGCGCCTTCCTTTATGACATAATCACCTTATCACTTCTGTTTGTTTCTTGCTCTAGCTTCTTTATTTCTTTGTCCTTCAACTCAGGAATCACTTCCACCGTGAATTTCGTCATTGGAGAGACCGTGGGGCAACATGTATTTATTGGCCGGGTTACCGTTAACATGTGAATTGCCAAGTGTGGGGGGAGGGGCAGGTGGGGTCAGGCAGTATCCCCGCTTGATAGCAGGTAGAGGAAGGTCTCCCTCATATGCCTACCAAAAATCACCCACGAATCTTGAAAAATTTGCAAACGACGGGCCTTGCAATTGACTGACGTATGATGCACGTGGGAGGGTCTGAGCGTGAAAAAAGTGGTGACGAGCATCGTACGTCGGTGGGACTGGGCGGGTTAAAATTGCTTGGAACCATCCAAAAGCAGAAATAAATCTCGCTAAATCAAACTTTCTTCACAATCAAGCATCCAAAGTACTAAACAATCCTAATGACAATAGAATATTCAATTCAACTCTCAGTTCATTCAATAATAAGTTTAACAAGTCATCACCCATTCCCCCATTAATATCTTCAGACGATAATATTACAAATGACCTGCGTGGTAAAGTGAATATCCTTGTTAGTACATTTGCAAGAAATTATAGGAAATCAGCCAGAACGTCCCGTACTTGAACTTGACGAAATTGCTTCACTTAAAATATAGACTAGATACCTCAAATCTATCACAGACAATTTTCCAACCAACAAAGATCCAGGCCCAGATGGAATTCCTCCAGTTGTTTTGAAAAAGTACTTCCCAGACCATGCTTCTTCTCCACCTAAATTTTTCAGACTATGCTTATGAATTTCTTCATTGCCTAATTCTTGGAAAGAAGCCAATATCCACCCAGTTCTGAAGAAAGGAAGTTCCTCTTACCCCTCTAATTACAGATCAATAGCTATCACGTTTTCACTTGGAAAAGTATTTAAAGTTTTAATGAATTAGCACACAGATAAACATCATGAATCCTACAATTTAAATAGTGACTGACAGTATGGTTTTCGCTGTGAAAGATCCACCATTGATATACTCAGTCTCCTGGCTCACACCATCCATCAATCAATTGACCAACATGGAGAAGCTGATGCAGTAGCCCATGATATTTCTAAAACACTGTTCCCTGCTATCCGAATTCCCGTGCTAAGTTCTATCGTCTTTTGTACCCCTGATTGCCTTATACATCAGCAGCAGATAGATAAAAGTAGGTGATTGATATTCCAAATTCCACTCAGTTAACGCCAGTGTGCAACAAGGATCAGTTCTGGCTCCATCCCTGTTCCTAATTCATATTAATGATCTCTTATCTGTCACCAATAATCCCATCACTTTATATGCAATGACTCAACACTTCACAGTTCATTCACATTTAAACAGCCATTCACACAGTTTAATATCTCGAAATAAAAACTCAGAACAGACATCTCAATAAATTAAGACATATCTAGGATCACTGAATGGGGACAAAATAACCTTGTCTCATTTGATACTAGTTAAACGAAATAAATACAATTACGAACTGACCGATATTGCCAGATTCCTATATTACCTTCAATCCTACTAATATTCCCATCTCCAAAAGTATTGAAATTCTCGGTGTTTCTTTTAACAATGCCCTCAGCTGGACCTCTCATCTCAGATCACTTGCTAAACCGCCTCAAAGAAACTTGGGTTATTGTACAGAGTTCATAGATTCTTCACTAACGAGCAGATAGCAACAGTTTATAAATCATGTGGACTCTCAGCTGGAAAATTGCTCACCCCTGTGGAATGGGTGTGGAGAGGTTGCACT
The DNA here is from genome assembly GCA_018397915.1 of Birgus latro. Taxonomy (NCBI): domain Eukaryota; kingdom Metazoa; phylum Arthropoda; class Malacostraca; order Decapoda; family Coenobitidae; genus Birgus; species Birgus latro. The sequence continues at coordinate 17,375 of JAGKTI010007545.1, forward strand.
AAAACTACACAAAATTAAGAACAAAGGTGTTAGAATTATTAATAAACTTGCTATTACAAATGAACTACCCCATAACAGGTAAGAAGGAATGTTGCCTCCCTTGCATTATTTTACAGGTACTTTTATGGGAAATGCTCAGACGAACTTGCATCCATAATGCCACCTTTCCTTGCCTTCCTCTTTGCTACTTGGGCATCTGGTAGTGCTGATGAATGGAATGTCACACTGCCATATTGCAGAGCTTCCACCTATCATAGAGCTTGTATTCCCAGAAATGCATCTTTTTGGAACTCGATACCAAAGAGTTTTTTCCCCAAAAACTTCAACCTACAGGTGTTGAAGTCCAACTGTTACAGATTTTTTGTTAATGGAGGACACCAGTAAAATGGTGTATGAACTATTTTTTTTATTCACTTGTTTTTCCTTTCTCTTTTCTGTTATTAAAAAATATTCCTCCTGGGTCTGATCTTTTTGCTTGTCAGTGGTTCTGAACTTGAGACTATGCCTCAGGTACAAGTTCATAAACCAACGAATTGCATACTTTACCACCTCATAAGTAGCACTCCTTTCCTTTCACTAATCCACCTGGTGAACAAGCCTACATTGTTTCTATCCTTAATGACCTAGAGCATCTTGTACAGCACCCTAACCGTATCCCTGACCGCCTTGGAGAGAGTTGCAACATACTTGACCTTTTCCTAACAACTAATTCTGCTTACACTGCTAATCTTTTCTCTCTGTTGGGCTCCTCCGATCATAATCTTATTACCTTAACCTGTCCTATCGCTCTGGTATGGCCTGTGGACCTTCTATAGAAACGCCGCCTGTGGCACTTTCGAGCTGCAGATTGGGAGGCCCTCAGGCAGTACTTCTTTGATTTTCCTTGGAATGATTATTGCTTCCATGCCCGGGAGCCATCTGAGTGTGCCTTGCGCATTACGGAGGTTATTCTGTCGGGCATGGGAGCATACATTCCTTTCTCATATCCTCTGTCTAATGCAAGAAAGCCTTGGTTTAATCACGCTTGTTCTAATGCTGTCCGCAACAAGGAGAGGGCCTATAAGAGGTACCGGAGCCAACCCTCCCCTGAATCACATCTTTTTATATTTCTGCCCAGAATCGTGCTAAGTCTGTTCTTCGTTCTGCTAAAAATAATTTTATCCGTGCTAAATGTTTCCAATTCTCCAACTCGAATTCATCTCACTCCTTCTGGCACCTTGCCAAAAACCTTTCTGACAACTTTACCTCAGCATCCTTCCCTCCTCTTTTCTACTCTGATGACTCTGTAGCGATTTCTTCTATGATAAAGCAGATCTCTTCGCTCAGACTTTCTCCTCCAATTCCACCTTTGACGATTCCGGTGCTGTTCCTCCATCACTTCCCCCATCTGACTTCCTCATGACTGACATTAAAATGTCTTCAGCTGATGTATTTTCTGCCATCACTGGTCTTAATACTAACAAGGCATATGGGCCTGATGGAGTCCCTTCTGTTGTCCTCAAAAACTGTGCTTCTGTGCTTACACCCTGCCTAGGTAAACTCTTTCGCCTTTGTCTATCAACTTTTACCTTTACTTCTTGCTGGAAGTTTGCTCTCATTCGGTTAGTCCCAAAGAAGGGTGACCATTCCCAACCCTCTAAGTATCGTCCAATTGCTTTAACATCCTGTGTCTCAAAAGTTTTCGAGTCAATTCTTGACAGAAAAATCTTAAAGCATCTTTCCAGTCACAACCTTCTTTCTGATCGTCAGTATGGGTTCCTTCAGGGACGCTCCACTGGTAATCTTCTCACCTTCCTTTCAGGCACCTGGTCATCCTCCTTTCGGGACTTTAGCGAAAGCTTTGTCATTGCACTTGACATCTCAAAAGCTTTCGATCGAGTCTGGCATAAATCTTTAGTCTCCAAACTGCCGTCCTACGGTTTCTATCTTTCTATCTGTGCCTTCATCTCTAGCTTCCTTTCTGGTCGTTCTATAGCCGCTGTTGTAGACGGCCATTGTTCTTCTCTTAGACCTATGAACAGTGGTGTTCCTCAGGGCTCTGTCCTATCACCAACTCTCTTCCTTTTATTCATCAATGACCTTCTAAGCTGTACATCTAACCCTATCCACACATATGCTGATGATTCCACCCTTCACCTTTCCATTTCGTTTCCACAACATCCATCTCAGCAGTTACTTCAACAAAAAAGGGATGAGGCTATGGCATACCTAATGTCTGACTTGGCTCATATCTGTGAGTGAGGTAAAAATAATCTTGTTATTTTTAATGCATTAAAAACTCAGTTCTTACATTTATCAACCTGACAAAATCTTCCTCAGGATTATCCACTAATTGTTAACAATGTCCAGCTCAGTCCTTCATCATCCTTGAACATGCTTGGGGTTTCATTCTCTCGGGATTTGTCTTGGAAAGAACATATTACATCTCTTGTGAAATCTGCTTCCAAGAGATTAGGTGTGCTAAGCCGATTCCGAACTTTCTTTACCCCTGCACAGTTGTTGACCATGTACACGGGTTTTATTCACCTGTGTATGGAGTACAACTCTCATGTGTGGGGAGGCTCCCCACATTCAGCTCTTCTCAATAGGGTGGAGTCAAAGGCTTTTCGTCTCATTAACTCTCCTCTTCTTACTGATTCCCTTCAACCTTTGTCTCTTCGCTGGACTGTTGCATGTTTATCTCGCTTCTATCGCTTCTTCAAGGGTCACTATTCCTCTGAACTGTCTGCTTGCATCCCTCCACCTCTACGATGGGCACGTTGTACCCGTCTGGCAACAAACTCTCATCCCTATTCTGTCCAACTCTCTAATGCAAGAGTTAACCGTTACTCCCAGTTCTTCATTTATGCAACTGGTCAACTCTGGAACTGTCTTCCTCTCTCTGTATTCCCTACTTCCTATGATCTCAGTGTGTCCAGGCATCTCGAATTGAATGGATCTTGAATTTGGCTCTCTTTTGCATTGTTTGGCTTTTTCTTGGAAGGACAGTATGTGGGCCCATGGCCTTTGGTTCCTTCTTTCTTGCATTAAAAAAAAAAAAAACACTGGTTAACTTGTAGTGCTGTAATTTTAAGTATAGTCTAAGTGTAGTATAAGTTAGTATAAGTGTAACCCTAAACTTAAATATTATTTTATGAACAGTGCAATATCTATCCGTTACATATTCAAGTTTAGTCTTAGTTGATATCTATAATGTGGGTATGGTTCTACTGTTGATAATACTGAGTCGAGCATTTGTATGAATATGATTGCCTTTATACGTGTGGATCAGCCAATTTTCCAGCGAACCTGCATAGCCGCGAAGCTTTAGCAAGAGTTTAACAATGGCGAAAGTTTGTCTTCGTGCTTTGAATTTGAGTTTAGCATGTCAGTGTTAATAGTGTTCCCCTTTTGAACTATGTAATGGTGAACTGAAAGTTATTTGAGCTATAATTATTGATGAGAGTCATTAGTTAAGGGCGAAATTTGCATTATTGGCCTTGCATTGCAAGTCACTGTGCGGCCATAAAACCAGCGTGGCGATAAAGTGTTCAGATTCTCATTCGTTTCGGCTTCGATGTAATTATAGTTCCCGTCAAGTGCAAACGTAATTTTCGTGTTCTTTGGAGATTTGTGAAGAGACATTAATGATGCAGAGTAATCAGTCAAAGTCATAGCCAATTCCCAAATAGAAATTTATAAAACACCGGGAGCAGCGCACCACAGCATCACTCCCGCTCCACTCTTCTGCGGTTGCAGGTCAGTACTCGCACACTAAATTTTCCCCCTCCATCCCTTTTTTTCATGTGATGTGGGTCCTCTTGTGTGTTAATGAGTTAACTTGTTAATATTTCCCCAGACTCCTCATGTACTGAATGGCGCCACTCCCGTTCTATTCTTCTGCTGTTGCAGATTGTCACTGTCCTTCATATCATTTGCAAAACGAGTGTGTGTGAAGCCGCCTGGCTCACCTAACTGCCTTCGCCCGCTTACACGAAAATCCTTCCTTTCTTAGTTCACGTAGTTCGAGCGCGAATTGGCTGGTCTACTAGAATATTCCATCCTTTTGTATACTGTGTTTAGCTGGATAGGATTTTAGGGGTCTCCTTATGTTTAGTCCTAAGAGAATATTGAATATTGATCCCTTTGACTACTGATCCTTTTATATAATTCGTTTTCGAGTATTGTGCTAATTTATTTATAATCTTTGAGTTAAGTTGTATATAGTGCTATTTTATGCATATGAATCCTGAATCGGTGCAATCTTAGCCCTTAGAGAATAATCTTTGGTGGTAATGTTTTAATATTTCTTCCCGAGAGAGTCCGTCAGAGACCACAGGATTGCTATATTCATGTGAATCAGCATCATTTTGAGTGTTAAATCAGTGTGTGGAAATTTATATTCCTGAAGGTGATAAAATCTGGTGTATTAGCATCATCCTGAATATTGATTTGGTGAAGATTCATATTCTTAGAGTTATAGACCCTGATTTTACTTCGTCTGCTTAGTGTCATTCTCAATTCGAAGAGTAATTTGCGTTTCAGTTCTTGTCCATTCATTGTTCGAAAAGTAATCTGTTCTTTTGTTCTTATTATTTAGTTGTTATTTTTTATTCTTATTATTTAGTAAAATTTTGGTTGTCACTTTGAGTCTGAATTATGACATCCTCTAAGGAGTAGTATTCGTGAGACTGAGTGGCCCACAAGGAGTGCTAGTATCTACTTACGCACTCTTTTAATAAAATCACGCTACCCTATTTTCCATAGTCTTTATTGTCTGATCATCAGACTGGTGGCAGCTCAAATTCTGTTTAGTGTACTGCTAGCAAAATTTCTCATCATTTCCCTGGTGGAATAAATTCCCAGCTTTACGCTGGGTGGTGGTGGCAAATTTTTAAGGTCTCTGATCATTACAGTGAGTAACTAGTAATTGTCTTAGCGTTACATTGGTGGCTAATTTTTCTAGTATTACACTGGTGGTAAAAATTTTTGAGCGCTACAAACTGATAAAGCAATAGAGGCCTCCAGTGCTGTGCTTTAACCCCTTAACCGTGGGTCGTCACCCCCATGACGCTCGGGTGCAATGGGCGTCACTTTTGTGATTCTGTGTTGTTTTGAACTCGCCCGGGCTTTCAGGTGGTTACTTGTATCATCTATCACCACTGCCAATGTCCAGCAATAGTCAGAACTGCTAATGTCATCAGTACTCCCATCCATTGTTGACAATTTACCCATTTCCCCCCATTCTAGACTCCCCTCCCTACCTCCCTTCCATTACCCTCTCGTGTTGTCTGCTCAGCCGCTATGTGCTACGCAAATCTTCCACGGATTTTTCCACTGATTTCATCCATGAGCCCTATGCCCTATTGTTATACAAAATAATATATATTTAAAAAAAATAAGGTAATTGATAGTGCCATACACATGGAATTGGCTAATTATCACTTGGCAACATCCAACATGCACTCATTCGCTAATTTCCCCTGCTTTTTTCCCTGTGAAATATGCCAATGAGCTATTCTCGTAATACAAATGTATATAAGAAAGGAAGGGCAGAAGCCTGAGTGATATTTATATTCAACTGGAACTACCTAATTTATTATGTATTGTCTAGATTTCCTACGAATTATTTCTTAGCATATGCATTAGCAGCTTGCATTTGCAACTCTTGGCTACCAAGATACGTACATCTTAGTTCACTGTCGTCCTTCAGTGTGGAAGCACGTTGCAGTCGCGCCCCTCCATTTCTGCTGCTTTTGCGCCCATTATAAAAGGCCCTGTGACCTCTACCCCTACTAAACATCGTGTGGGAAGCAATAAAGGAGTGTAGACGAATATAAGTGTAATAAAGTACTAGAAATAATAAAGTGTGAGTGTGTATATGAATAAGAAATTACAGAATATGAGCGGCGAATTAGCGCGAGTGGGATGCTCGTACGTGCTCATATTTTACGTTGCTTGCACAGTTTTTTTTTTTTTGGAGTATGGATTCCAAACTACTTGGAAATCATTAAATAGTGTTTCTAGTGATAATATCAGGCGGTGGTATTCATATTACGGGATATCGGGAAGTGTAAAGTGGAGACTTAGTTACCCAACTTCAGAAGTCTCCACAAGTCCTACGGTAGTCGACTAGTGCTAAAAAGACATCCCAGGGGAAAGCTGAAGGTATGTGCCATATGCATATTTAATTATAATATTCTAGGACTAATAACTGATTTTTGGCAAATATTTCAAAAAAGCCAGTTGGAGCGTGGATTTGCCATGAGGGATGGGCACGGCACACCTCCGACAACCCCGCGGTTAAGGGGTTAAATGCACACTGAACTAATATCGACCAAGAATTACTAGGGCAGGAGACACGAACTGCCACCTCAAACATTTGGAAATATTTAGTGACACCTTACGCCTAAAGGAAAGGACTAAACGTTCCCGACAGCATCAAAAGAGTCATATAAAGAGGCACCACAAGGACTAGGTAAACCGCCAAGGTGCCTCAATCTGTGCTCATGAGTTAATTCACATTGTTTCTACCGTGCTTGAAGTTGTCTCATTTGCAACTGCATTTTGACTGTTTCAAGTTGTTCACTGATGTTATTATTATTATTATTATTATTTTTTAAGGTATTAACATCTATTCCTGAGTAGCATCACTGTGAATAGGTGGCTGTCGGTACAAAAGCTCAGGATTCTGAACATTATCAACACTGTGAGCAGATGGCTCATGTTCTCTGAGATCATGACTAGTTGTGGTTTGATCAGTTTCAGCATCTTTACTCACTCTAAACACTGTGTCCTGAATCAAGCTAATTAAATTAAGCTTATTATTACTGATAAGTTTCACTCTTAAGACCTGAGCAGTCGGCTTAAGCTCAAATTTAGTTAGATTTTCTGCTTCATTTTCTCGAGGATTAGTTTTCAAATATGCTCTAACATCACTAAAATTCGTCAGCACCAAGATAGATAATTATGTAATTAGGTTCAGACCAAAATTATTAGGCTATCCTGGCAGAGGTCGCTATTTTAATTCTGCTACGGACTGTGCAAGGAGATTTCTGGTTCTGATGGCCAAATCAAAGGCAGCGACACTTACACAAATGTACATTACTTACAAAGTCTCTATACAGCACAAAACACAATTAGGTTCGCTTTCATAATAACAGGCGCACCGTGGGGCACTTCTAACTTAATCGCAATCATTTACAAACCTATTCAGATAACATTCATCGACACTTCAGCTAACAGTTTACTAAATGGGAACAGTTACATTACTAGGCAGCTGGGTACAGGTTGATCACAAACTCTTACTTAAAGTAATGACTGGATGTCTTGGAGTACATCTTTCACTAAATCATTAATTAAGAGAAGGATTTAGAGGGGGATGGGATCGAAAGTCAGGCGCTCTTCAACATCTAGCCACTGTTCATCTATCTCAGTAGCCATGCCTCTTTTCTTTCACTGACCTATCGGAGCAGCAGCTTTATGTTTCCAACAGCCCTTAAAGATGGTGGTACCATCAGGTTTTTCAGCTGGAATTGGCTACTGCATTATATACGGGGAGTCCTCATCACTTGGGTTCGGCTCCACCTGTTTTCTCTCTCTGTAATTCGACATAAGTCGATCCTTAGTATTGCTGACACGCCGTGCTCCAAACCGGGTTGCAGTTGAGTCAATAGTGAAGGTAACTTGACTCTGTGTCTTCACATGGTAACTTCAAATGGCCAAACCCCAGACTAGTGGCTGGGCAGCTGCCAGTAACAAACAGAGTATAGGCTACGTTTTAAACTTACTAAAACATTAACTGTCTCCCACAATGACCCTCTTGGAGTTGGTAGGCACAAATACTAAGTCTTCTTTCCCGTATGATGACGTCCTTTTCTGTTTGTATTATTTGTCAAAGCAAATTTATTTACCTTAAATTTGAAGTGGCACAAGGTTCATCTGAAATGTGAGCCCAGTGGACTGCAGGCTTAAGATTATCTTTTTCTCCAGCAAACTTTCTTTCTTTCAGGGGATGGGGAGGGAGCCAAGAGACGTTTACATAACCGGACGTTGGAGCATCTACGTTATACCGATGCCCCTACATAAAGGCGTCCCTCTCCAACACCTTCATGTACCTTAAAGAGACCATTCAGCTCGAGAAGGTGGACATAACCCTCACTAACTTTTACTAGCACGAAGTTCTAAACTGACTGTAATCGTCTGGCAGGTGTAAGACCAACAAAATACGAGTATATAATAGGGTCTTGTGGAAGGTGGGCATTAAGTGGGGGAAATAATACATGAAGTAATGCTAACAAAAACACGGGCAACACTACACGTTTGCAACTCTCCCCCTGACAAAGCACATACCCCCTCCTTGCTGCACACCTAACCAAGCACAACACCCCCCTCCCCCTCAATCTTTTCTTTTAAAGGTGCGTGTAAGGAGAACACCCTGAGAACACAAGGCATGGGCCTTTCAGATTCAATTGTGCAGGTCGCATTGAAGTCTGTGGAAAATTTTTCTTAGTTACTTTTTTCGTTATTAAAGGAACTATTGAAGACACAGCATTCTACCTATCAAAAGGCACCAGTTCACTATAAGATACATAACTATGTGAAATTTCATGACTCTATAGCGAATACTTTCTGAGGTCTGGCCCGGAAACGAAATCTCGACGCCCGGCCAGTCACCCTGCCACCCAACACTTATTGATCCCAGTGATAACAACACCCTCCTCTGACTCTGTAAGGTGGAGGGTATAAATGCTGATCTACATGGCTTCAGTTTTCAACCGTTACCGAGCTACATTTACTGAAAATGTTTACGAAGCTATGGTTACTGAAGACCTTATGTGAGGTCAGTTTCCCCAATTGTTTCATCTGTTCACAAGCGAAGGTGTGACGTTGCCGAATCATTCACCCTGAACTCACTCCAGTGTTGCCAATATGACTGTATGAATCAGTGTGGCCGAAGAAGAAAAAAGAAAAAAAAGTGGCCAAGGTGGGGCTGTGTTGGGTGGCGTGAGTGAGTAGGTGGATGAGTGGGTATGAATCAGTGTACACGGCCGAAGAAGAAAAAAGAAAAAAAGTGGCCAAGGTGGGGCTGTGTTGGGTGGCGTGAGTGAGTAGGTGGATGAGTGGGTTGGTAGATATGTGGCTCCCCAGATAACAAGGCAGGAGATGGACTTATGCCGCTAGTAATCATATGATATGTCCCTCTTACTTGAATTTTAGTATATCGTTTAGAAGACGATGGACAAACTTTTGAACATATATGGTACACTTGGGTCATTTTAGAGAATCCTGCTAAAACTTCAAAATAATTTCTTCACATTGAAATGAAGGTGCATCTATGCACGTAACATTAAGCCTAATAGGAAAATGAAACTATTATTTACATGAGAGAGAGAGAGAGAGAGAGAGAGAGAGAGAGAGGAGCTTTAGATCTCCAATTCATCCACTCTGCAAATCAGTGGTGGTAAGGAAAATGTGTTTTTTTTATGGGGGNTAAAACTTCAAAATAATTTCTTCACATTGAAATGAAGGTGCATCTATGCACGTAACATTAAGCCTAATAGGAAAATGAAACTATTATTTACATGAGAGAGAGAGAGAGAGAGAGAGAGAGAGAGAGAGAGAGGAGCTTTAGATCTCCAATTCATCCACTCTGCAAATCAGTGGTGGTAAGGAAAATGTGTTTTTTTTATGGGGGGGGGTGGACGTGTGCGATTAACCTGCCCTCTAGTGGAACTCTATTGGGATTCTCCATGTTTCTTTATTAGTATTCATGATAGTGTCCGTCCCTGTGGCGTAGGGGACAGAATCTGGCCACACGATGGGGTGGTACCACCACTCTGCGACCAGGCTGTTAGGAAGAATTCTGCCACCGTATTCCCTGCGTGTCATAAAAGGCAACTAAAAGGGACAGGGTGAGGGTACTAGGGACCCCTTCTGTATTTATAGTTCCTACAATGAGACAGGGCATAGAAAGAGGAGGGGAATTGAGTTATCCCCGTACCCTGAAGACTGATTCTACAAATGTGTATGGATGTATTACAACTGAGGCTAAAAGGGAGGAGACTGGAAGAATGTTTGTGAGAAGAAGGTTGGATGTGTTAGCTTTGAGTGAAGCAAAGATGAAAGGAAAAGATGAATCTATGTTTGGAAGTGTGACTGGAAGGATGTCAGGTGTTGACAGAGGGAGAGCGAGGGAAGGAGTGGCATTGATAGCCAGCCCGGAAGTGCATCAGTGTGTGAGTGGAAGGAGGTGTCATTGACACTGATGTGGGTGAAAGTGAAATTTTGGACGTGAGTTGTGGGTATTTGTGAGAGCATATGAGGCTGGTACTGAAAGATATGAAGAAGAGAGGGAGTCTTTCTGGAATGATGTTGATGAGTGTGCAGATTTTGGAGCATGTGTGAATGTGGTAATGATGGGAGATCTGAATGCGAGTGGGAAATGTAGCAGTTGAAGATTTTGTTGATATGCATTGTGTGCCTGGAATAAATGGTAATGGGGAAGGTAAGATAGCGATGTCTGTTGTGCAAGAGATGACGATTGGAAGTACCTTGTTTGGGAATAAAGATATTCATAAGTATACATGGGTGAGACAGAAGGGTGCAGATGAGAGGTGGGGTAGGCGGATGATGGAATTTTCAACAGAACAGGAAAATGTTTTGGAAGGAGGTGAAGAGAGTGTGAAGGGGAGAGTCTGGGAAGGAAAGCGAGAAAAAGCATAAACTGGAAGAATGTTAATTGAGATGGATGTAGTAAAGAAGAGATAGGCAGAGGTAGTTGGAAAGAATGCTAAATGTAGAGGCGGAAAGGGAGGTTGAGACTGTGGCAGAAGGAAGGGTGCAAGGAATAAATGTATTGCGAGAACTGAATGATTCTTTGATCACGACTGAGGAAGTGCAGGAGGCAGTTAGGGAGATGAAAGCAAGGAAAGATGCAGGTGTGGATGGGTGTGCTGTGGAATACCTGAAACGTGCTTGTGCGACGGTTGTTGACTGGTTAGTAAGTTTGCTGAATGTGTGTTTTGTGAGCGGTATGGTGCCAATTGACTGGGCAAGTGCAAGTGTGGCTCTGTTGTATAAAGGTAAGGGTGATAAGTATGAATGTACTAAGTTTAGGGGTATTAGACTATTGTGTGTTGTAGGTAAGGTGTATGGCAGAGTGTTGATTAACCCGCCGAGTCCCATCGACATACGATGCATGTCGCTACTTCTTCCTCGGACAGACCCACTAACGTGAATCGTACGTCACTCAATTGCAAGGCCCATTATGCTACATTTTTCAACATTCGCAGGTGATTTTTGGTAGGCATATGTGGGAAACCTTCCTCTACTTGCTGTCAAGCGGGGATACTGCCTGGCCCCACCTAACTCCCCCTTCCCCCCACTCCCCCCTCACTGGGCAATTCACCTGTTAGTAGTAACCTGGCCAATAAAAGTATGTTGCCCCACGGTCTCTCTAATGACGAAATTCACGGTGAAAGTGATTCCTGAGGTGGAGGACAGAGAAACAAAGAAGCAAGAGGTAGAAACAAACAGAAGTGATGAGGTGGTAATGTCGTAAAGGAAGGTGCCACATACTGGGGTTTTGGGTGAGTGAACAATGATTTTATCGCCTGTATTATTGTGTGAAAACTAATATAGACTTGTACTACACATAAATTCGTACCAAATAAATAAATAAATACGTAATTTAAAGTGGCTTGAATTAGTTAACCCTTCCATAGTTCGTTTTCTTTAGCCATGTACACTGAAAAAGAAGGAAAACGTAAGGTTGAACGACACCTGTATCAATATTTTTAGGCTCAGGAGAGCGATTTCTCTATGAATTTTCGATGTTTCTCACCAAAAGCAGAGGTTTGAGCAAAAAAAAAAAAAAATCCAAAATCGGTCGGGATCTGGGGGTAGGCTGGATTAAAAAACGGTCGGGACTGGGAGGGTTAAATACAGTTAGAAGAGTGATTGATGATGAGCAGTGTGGCTTCAGGAGAGTTAGGCAATGCGTGGATCAGGCGTCTGCTGTGAGAAAGATGTGTGGAAAATACTTGGTGAAAGGTAAGATGCGTTTTGGGCATTCATGGATTTAGAGATAGCATATGACAGAACTGATAAGGAGGCTTTGTGAACTGTTTTGATATTGTATGGACTTCATGGCAGATTGTTACAAGGAGTAAAAAGTTTTTTATGGAAATAGTAGAGCGTGTGTAAGAGTGGGAAATACTGTGAGTGATTGGTTTCCCATTAGAGTGGGGCTGCGACAGTGATGTGTGATGTCGCCTTGGTTGTTTACTGTTTATATGGATGGTGTTGTAATGCGAGAATGTTAGGTGGAGGTTTCAGTCTAGTGAATGCTGATGGTAAAGAGTGGAATGCGAGAGTGTTAGGTGGAGGCTTGAGTCTGGTGAATGCTGAGGGTGGAGAGTGGAATTTGAACCAGCTTGCAGATGATATGGTATTGGTGGCTAATCAGAGAAGAGGTTGAAACAGTGGTAGAGGAGTTTGGAAGAGTGTGTGAAAGGAGGAAATTGAAAGTAAATAAGAATAAGAGTAAAGTGATGGATTGCACGAGGTTGGTAGATGGTAGGAGGATGAATATAGTTTTGAACGGTGAGTTGCTTGAGAAGGTTGAGTGTTTTAAGTATTTAGAGGCACATGCTCTTGTGGATGGAAAAAAATAGATGTAGAGGTGAAGTTTAGAATGAATGAAGTAGGAAAGGTGCTGGGAAGAATGAAAAAGTGTTTAGATGCCATTTGCTTAGAATGGATGTAAAAACAAGGCTGCATGAGGGTTTTGTGGTACCGGCTGCATTATATGGACCTGAAACTTGGATTTTTGGGGTGTAGCAGAGAGGAAGAGTTTGAATGTAATGGAGATGAGGTGTCTGAGGAGTATGTGTGGAGTGATGCATATGGATCGAGTGTGAAAAGATGAAGCGAAAAGGAGAACTGGAGCTATGCGGGAGATGGCTGATCGATTTGAGCAGAGGTGTTGCAATGGTTTAGTCATATGGAGAGAATAGATCAAGAGCAATTGCTGAAAAAGATAACTGAACTGGATGTGGGAAGTGTAAGTCTGAGAGGAAGACAACGAATAGGATGGAAAGACAGCGTGAAAAGAGTGTTAGATGCAATAGGGACGGCTCTAGAGCAATGAAGAGTGGCTGCGCGTGGTAGGGATGACTGGAGAGAAATTGTGAATGAATTAATAGTGACGCAGCCACGAGGGGATACTCGCCCGCATTTGGTCTGATCAGCTGATCAGGTCAGGTGTGGGTAAGGGGATGGGTCTATTATGATGTGGCAGGGTTTAAACCAGCCTTGCTGTCAGGCCCTGCTGGGGATGTCGCTGATTGTACTGTGCAGCTGTCCCTCATGCGGTGTGGTATGGTGAGGATCTGTCCCTTCTCCCCTTCGAGCTAGGATATGAGTATATGTGTGTGTATGTGTGGATGAGTAAATTGGGAGTGTGTTGTCCTGCCTAAACTACCCCCCTTTCTCTGGGGGAAGTTGTCTAGGAATACAGATAGATGATTGTTGCTACAGATTTTAAGCTTACTGGACTATCTACTGTAGTCATTCACTAAGGATTTTCACACTCAAGGCGATTCATTCTAACGAAGCCTCATATAATGCTTCAATTTAGCGACTAAGGACTTTCATATGCAACGAGCTCAGCTTTACTAAGCCCCATTTGATGTTTCAGTGTAGCTCCCTAATCATTTATCAGGCAAGTTAGTTTTGCGAATCCCTACATGGTACCTGACATTAGCAAAATCCCGTATAGTCCATATGTTTATATACTACATTTGTACTTGTTAAGTACTTCGGGTATGTTTCCTCGTGTGTCGTCATGAGCCATAGTGGCACTAATTACTTGTATGTTTAAGAGTTGAATTAAAAATTCTGAAATACTTAATATCTTTATCTGAACCATCTGCTTCATTGATACTGTTGTTGTTGTTGTTGTTGTTGTTGTTGTTGGTGGTAATGATTTTGTTGTTGTTACTGTTTTTTTTGCCCCGGGTTCATCTGAATATGAACTCAATAGACTGAATTTTAAAGCTGTCCTTTTCTTGAAATCCAGAATTGCCATTTCGGGGGACAGGATGTTCAGGGACGTTTATAGGAAAGCAATGGAACTGCCCAATTATATCGATGCCACATCATGAAGGCTTCCTTTTTTAATACCTCTCTTGAAAATAGGCTTGTCAAATGTCAACAACGGATTTCTGTCTTGCTATACTGTCACCATTTCAATGCATGAAGGGTGAAGAAGAAAAAAATAACTCATTTGTATTTTCTTCTATAAATAATATGGTAACAAGTACGTTAAGAATTAGGGTCATATCACATTTAATAATATATCCATTGCCTAAGAGTAACAAGAATAGTTAATGTCAACACCTTTCTGTTACAAGCTGTTACAGACGTGAAAAAAAAAAAAATCATTTCATTTACTTCGTTTTTATTTTTTTCTGAATCAGACTTTACATACACCTCATAGGAGGATAAGGACTTGTGGACTATTTTTTTTTTTATTCCTTTGGGCTAGATATACAATATTAATACACTGTGGACCCCTGGACTCTTTTTCTACATAATTCATGCTTCCTCCAAATGATTACTAATAGTATGAATGCAGCAGTAATGATGCCCTAAGGCTGAAGAGGTTAGGTACAAAAAATTTTTATGAGTCTGTTTTATATCAATAAATCAAAAAACTGCCTGTGGGACTCATATGGAAAGTTAATCAGTCTAATGTTAGCCTCGTAGGTCCCGGTGTAGGTGAAGGGTAAGGCTCCGACACCAGCAGCCTCTCAACTACAAAGGCCACACTGCCCAGGGTGATGCCCACCAGGAGAAGCAGCAGAGGTCCCTGGATATGGATAATGGACAGACTCCTGATTTTAGTTTGGCTGTGTTCTGCTCCATCCTGCCCTTCCTGTTTTATTTCTTCCCTCTGTTTCATTCGACTTTCACAAGCAGGGGCTTCCAGTGCTTCCTTTTTCCATTGCTCATACAGACCAGCCTGAAAACAGAAAGTTGCAGTAGTGAGTCGTGGAAGAACTTAAATAGATCCCAATGTAGTAAATGTTCTAATTTTTATGTAAACCTTGTACGAATCTCTAAGCCAATAGTGTTATAACATTTATATTTACTCTTCTGTATTCTGATGCACTAAACATACTGAATTTATGCATAGTAGCCCGTTACATGCATAGCGGTACATGCAGAGTGTATAATGGCAATAGAACATGTTAAGAATCGATATAATAATTTGTTCTACAGCTCTGATAAAGCAAAATCATTAAATATAATGCATCATTCTAGGCTGGTCACTCCTGTTTCTCATTCAAAGTAAAGTGGCTAAGTGAACAATAGTTCAGGCAACAGCTAAGAATACTGTGCCGCCCCCTTCGTACTCAGTGGTACTACCACCACATTTTATCGGGCTGTTTGGGCTATTTCGATATACAGTAATGAGGCATAAAATAATGTGGTCGCAACTTCTCCCTGTTTAGCATGCTTCTGAACAGTCAGGCCGCACTGTCAGGAATTACTTCTTTATTTTATTATTAGGAACGTACTCTTCGTCCCCAATTTATCCTTTTTATACACTTTGTGGAGAATGGAGCAGTGTGTGTGAATCGTACAAACACAGTAATTAGCACAGTATTTCGCAAAAACAAAAATGATACCTTAGTACAATGAAATGGAGGCCAATACTTTTTAATGATGCAAAATTCTGCTTTAGATACTGTATAATGCATCTGAAAAGAATGTTTGCTTCTTTGTTACTGGGTGAAAATATAAATAAGCACTTTTAAAAAAATGAATGCTAATATATTTTCAAGCTACATTCAGTAAAAATATGTAAAACTCTGTTGTTTAACCGCTGGCCGGAATTTTCTGTGGAACAGATTATAGCTTTTGTTCAAGCATGAACCATATCACATTACCTGTATACGAGTAAATGCTAACAGTCATCAAAATTCTTAATAATCTTTTAAATTAAAGCTTTATTTTCATGTTCTGAAGGTTTGATAATGATCATTCTTCCGTGCATAGGCCGATATAGGACTAATGTTATATACAGGGCCGTCTGATATATTCCTATGTATCTCCACTGTTACTGGGGGGATAGAGGTATTAAATTCAATAAATAACAAGTTTGGGCTACACTTGAAGTATATGTCACGCTTTCAAGGACCACCTACCATAGACTGAAAAAAAAAAACTGTCTACAGGCACATGAACAGCCACTGGAACAGTCCGTTAACACTTCTTGCAAAATCCGTCATTTATTAGTTTATGCTAATAAAATGCCTATATAAAGCATTACAAGTGTCTGTGCATTACAAATGCATATTTTGGTTATCAAAGAAAACTCTTCACCTTGTTATGCCTCCAAAATCTAGTCATCGTATAAGTAGATTTCACCGATTTTCGCCTATAAGATCCCTGGGATAACACAATATAGGAAATGTTTCTTAAACTGACACAGAAAGAGAGAGAGACGGGGGGGAGGGTTGATTCATTGAACGATTAAATATAACTAAAATCTTGCAGCACAGCTGATAGGGTCATGTGCCGCCGGACAACAATGTAAAAGACGCCGCAAATGAAATGTGTATATTCAAAATAAAGTTAATACCCGTTAGTAGGAATAAAACACTGAACATAATAAGAATATAAAATATCAATAACATAAAACCAGAAGGAGGCCCGCCTCCTGAAGAAAAAAAAATAACATCAGTAAAATCGCCGGTGGCTTCCCCAAGCATCGAGGACAGACAGTAGGCACAATCTGCCCACATGTCTATGGAGGAATCTGTGACGGAGGTCCCCCAAACTTGGACACTCGACCAGCAAGTGACGGACAGTAAGGGGAACAAGGCAATCATCACAGTATGGCTGGGTCCCACCACTCATCAGGAACACCAATCGCCGAGGCAAGAAAGGGAGAACCCTTGGCACAACCACTCTCTGAAAGAATTCTTTTAGCTTATTATGAGCAACACCATCCCGGTGTCTCTGCCAACCCGTACGAATCGTGTACCGCAAGTAATGTGTTACATCATTAGGAGGAAGCGGGTAGTCGGTTGGGAGCTGTTGAGAAGACGCAGCTTCAGCTAATGTATCTGCCCTCTCACTGCCCACTCAACAGAAGTCCACATGATGGTCAAGACGTCCAATAAAATAAAGTCACTCTAAAATTGATAAAACTAATGGATGGGATGCATTAAAAGAATGCAGTGGAGAGGGAGCACTATGGGAGTCCCTAAAAATCACAAAATCAGATTGGGGGAGAGTAAAAATAATTCTGAGAGGATACAAAATTGCCGTTAGTTCCAGTGTATACACTGAAATAATGCCAGGAAGGCTACCGCCCCTACTAAACGAAAGGAAGGCAACATCAAAGCCTACTCCTGTATCAGTCTTAGACCCGTCAGTATAGACGGGGACAGAACCCTCATGAGTTGAGGCATGTTTTAAAAAGAGAAAGAGGGACATCTGAGTTGGAAGTGAGCCCTTTATACTAACAACGGACCTAAAAAATGTCACACGAGAGAGTAGCCACAAACTCACCCTTGGGATCCAATGTGGACAAACTGCCAGTCTCGGAACAGTGACGGCTAACATAACAGACAGCACCCTGTAACCAAAGGGCTTTGAGAATCTAGGACGGGTGTCATAAACAGAAGATAGTGAATCCTGGGAGACGATGGTACAAAAAATTGAGGCCAGAATGCGTGAAGACGATACCAACACCTCATCATCGACTGGCGCTGGAAACTGAAGGGGAGTCCACCAGCATCCACCAACAAACTTTAAATCGGGGATGACCTGAATGCTTCGGTTGCCAGACGTACACCAGCACAATGCAGAGAATTTAAGAACCGAACTGGCAACTGTTGTAAAGGAGTAGACCTCACACCCATATTCAAGTTTAGGTAGAATATGAGACCTATGCAAGAGGAGGAGGGACTGACAGTGAGCACTCCAAGAGGTATGAGCCAAAACCCTCAAAAGATTCAAAGCCTTAAGACAAGCCACCTTAACTGAACGAATATGCAGAACCCAGGTTAGTCATCTATCAAAAAGAAAACCCAGAAACCGCGTCTCTACCACACAAGATATTCTCCGACCTTAGAGATACCAGTCATGGTCTGGGTGAATCCCCCAAATACGACAAAAATGCATAGCCACTGTCTTTGTTACAGAAAAATGGAAGCCGCAAATCTCTGCCCAGTCAGAAATTCTTTTAAGAGCCTGCTCCAACTTTCTATCAGACATTCTAGATGCGGTGAAGGAAACTGAGAGGTCACTGGGACATAGCGAGCCCCACAAACCAACAGGAAGTAAACTGATTACACTACTTATGGCCACAGCAAAGAGAGTAACACTAAGGATACTCCCCTATGGTACTCCATCTTCTAGTGCACTGGCATTAGAAAGCATTCCTCCCATTCGCCACTCGGACCCTTAAAAAAAGGTTAGATAAAAACTGATGGAAAAAAAAATAGGCATACGCCCATGAAAAACAAACTCATGAAGAGAAAGTAAAATGCCATAACTCCATGCAGTGTCCTGTGCCTTCTCCAGATCGAAGAAGACTGTGACCTGGTGTTGGTTAGTGAAGAAAGCCTCACAGACAGAAGATTCCAAGGACAGTAGTGCATCAGAGGTAGATCGCATTTTTCTAAAACCATACTCGGCAGAGTATATGAAGTCACCTCTCTCCAAACAACACACAAGCCTAACACTGAGCATCTTTTCCAAAACTTTACATGTACAAGAAGTCAGAGAAATGGGCCCGTAATTTGACGTCTGCAGGTGATCCTTACCTGGTTTGGGGATGGGGATCACTACAGCAACACCCCAACAGGCCGGAAACTCACAAGAACACCAGATCTTATTAACCCCTACACCGCAGGTCGTCACTTTCGTGACGGTCGGGCGCAATGGATCATACCACAGGGCGTCACTTGAGTGACTCCGTGTTATTTTTAATTCCCCTGGGCTTTCAGGTGGTGACTTGTATCATCTATCAGCACTGCCAATGTCCAACAATAGTCAGAGCTACTAATGTCATCAGTATTCCCATCCACTGTTGACAATTTAGCCATTTTCCCCCATTC